>KL660839.1:40840-169887 GCA_000732775.1 Stachybotrys chlorohalonatus IBT 40285
CATGTTGGCGAGGGCGGCCTCGAGGTGCTCACCGCCGACATTCTCCCAGTTGATGTCGATGCCGTCGGGGGCCAGGCGCGGCAGGGCGTCGAAGACGGACTCCTTCTTGTAGTTGAAGCCGGCGTCGAAGCCGAGCTCCTCGGTGATGAACTTGAGCTTCTCGTCAGAGCCTACGGAGCCAATGACCTTGAGGCCCTCGCGCTTGGCAATGGTGCCGACGACCTGGCCGACGGCGCCGGCGGCCGAGCTGATGAAGATGGTCTCGCCGGCCTTGGGCTTGCCGATCTTGTGCAGGGCCGAGTACGCCGTCAAGCCGGGCATGCCCAGCGGGCCGAGGAACAGCTCGACGTCGAGGCCATGGGGGTTATGGATCTTCTGGGCCCTCGCCAGCGTCGCCTCGTCGACGCGGGCGTACTGGGCCACGGGCAGGTTCGCGAAGAGCAGGTCGCCCTCGGCGAAGTCCTTGCTGTCGGACTTGAGGACGCGGCTGACGGTGCCGTTGACGATGGGGGCGTCGGGCTCGAAGGCGGGCATGTAGGACTTGATGGAGGCGTCGCGCATGCGGCCGCGCAGGTAGGGGTCCATGGAAGCGGAGAGGATCTCGACGACGACGCCGTTGGCCGGCGGCGCCGACAGGTCGATGGGCCGGTCCTGGATGGTGACGTGCTCGCCGGGCACGGGGTAGCTGTCGGGGATCTTGCTGAAGACCCAGGTCTTGTTGGAGGTGGGCGCCATGGCTGGTGGTTTGTTGCTGGTGCGAGGGGATGAAGTGTGATGGGTGTAGGGTTGCGTACGTTTGTGTATGTGTACGAGATGTGAGTCCTGGTGTTTATATGGTGTGCTGGATCCAGTCACTGACGTAGGTGTGCCCTCTTAAATAGACTTCTCGTAGCCGTTACCAAACACCACATTACCCTCATCATCATCATCATCATTGACACCACATTAACACTGAAGAACTCGTACAGACAGACTACCCGTAATTTCCAATTCATCTGATTTCTAATCCTCTAGAGCCGATCAACCCGAACAGAATGCTTTTTCAATCCCGTCCACTATGCCGCAGATCCAGCAACGCCTCTGCCACTTTTTTTTTTTTTTTTTTTCCCCTTCTAACCGAGGTTCGTGGAGCCTTTTCTCAACCCAAATTCTCCATTCCAGCAGCTACTGCGGCATTCGGCCGGACTCGCCTCCGCTGGCGTCCTTTCGTCTCCACAGAACCGGCTTTGGGAGGACGGGCGGGCCATGATTCGTGACCCAAGGCAAACGCGGGAATGATCTCATACGCCGTCCATGGTGGAGATGGCGCCGCCAAGTCCTTGCTCTTCTACCTAGGCATGCGGACGCGGACGGACTGGGTGGAATAGGGAGGAGATCCGGTTTGGCTGGGGCTGAGGAGTTGCGGAGTTGGCGGGTTCTAGAAGGATCGTGGATTTGTGGCCGTCAGTGTGTAGGAAGCATAGACGGACCATGCGTGGAAGGTTCGAGGTTGCCCTTCGACCTCTTTTGAATGTGTCAAATGCTGCCGACGGCGTTTATGTCAGCCACCGGGCATCACTGCACATGGTGTCCTAGGGACTGTTCCATCGACAGCATGATATCATCATGGGAGTCAAGATTCCTCTGTTTACTGTTCTGGTTTTACAAAGCATCTAACTTAGAAAGAATAAATAAAACAGCAGTAGCATGTCCAAGATTCCGTGCTCCCGCCTACCAGTTCTGCGAAAGGTTATGAAAAGACACAATCTACGTATAAAGCAAAATCGTGACCTCGCAGAGGCAGGTTATGAACGCCATGGATATATTTGCAGCTAGCAGCCATCCACGCCATTGACTCGGTACTAAATTCTGCCAAATCGGTCAATTAGCCAAACCCATTTCGCAAAGAAGCCGCTGGAACCGAGGACTTCATCCAGTCGACAGCTCTAAACCTGGCCATTCCTCCTAGCCAAGCGAGTCGCGCTACCCTATACTAGCCTTCAGTAAAGAGACACCCTTTGATGAACAAGACTTTAAAAGCTGCTTGCAACAGCTCGTCCGTCGCAACAGATACCCAAAAGGACCACGCAGGTTAACACAAGATGGAGACCGAGATCAAAGGGGAAAATGGTCAAGCCGCTGGGCTCATAGGCTATGTCAATCGCCGAGCAAGGAATCACCATCCTCTACATCAGGACAGGCCTCACCACTCTCCGCACGCGTCCGCGATGGCCTCACGCCACGCTAATGTTGAATTGTCGGAAGCTCTGCAGCCTGGCTATGGATTTTGAATTTTCCGATTGCTCCCGGCCAGTTTCCACTTGTTGGTACACAGGGTGGAACATCCCACCTCTCTGCCAGCATGCCTTGTGCCCTCAAACAGAGCCCAACTTTCCATCGAAACCAGCATCCGCAGCCTTCACCTTCAACTCACTACAACCACCATCATCAACGCAACACACAGCAGCCCAGCCCCGGATTCGCGGCCCCATAGCGGCCCGCCGGCCTACCCGGGGCAGGCGGATTTCACACCCGTCCGACACAAATTCCCAAGCCACAAGATGGACACACCAACCGCCATCCAACCACCATGCATGGACCGTATACGCACAACCCAGCCTCGGTGAATATCCATCCCGGCACGAAGTACTGTGTAAAGAACAAAGATGCTACCAACAGCTGACCTATCAAGGCGCCAACTTGATCCAAAAAAAAAAACCACCCCTGTGCCAGCACCCGGCTCTCGCCACGGTCCCAGACCACCACCACCCCACGCCAATCGATGTGAACCCCTTCTCGCGCGTTGGCAACAGCTCGCGTGAGGTGCGGCACAGCACTCTAAAACAATAACCCCCTCCCCGGGGATATCTCGGCCCTGAAGGAAGGGGGTGGGTGCTTGGCCGCGTGACAGCCACCAGACGGAGCCGCCCCTGAAGCTTATCGGCAGTCAAGGATTCGGGCACGCTTGGAGCCTCGGTCGCTAGCCACAAGTGGTAGCTTTAGCCAGGCTGGTGTTGAGACAGAGAGCCTGGCCACAAGACTTCATCATCCTTATCACGCACAATGGCAGGGCTCGGAGATATTGTTGCTCCCTCCAGCTCCCAACTCTCGACCTCCCGCGAGACGATTCAGCAAGCATGGATGGCAGCTTTATCAGGCAGGATCTCGACCCCCTGCAAATTGATTGTCGTCCCGAGCACACGCATGACAATCTGAAATGGCTGGGTTGGGAACCCCAGCTATCGTGATGATCCCCACACGTAAGCTCCCATGGTTTCCAGTCAATGGGACCCAGAGATAACATCAAAACCAACTTGCGCCGAAACACATTCTTCACCGTCTAGCGCGAATAGGGGTCTAGCAGTTGGGATAATAATTCAATTTCCTTTCTTGCAATGGGGGTATAATCGTTGCACTGCCTTCTAAGCTGTAGCCAACCAAACGCACATGCTTGTCCAACTCAATGTCATACCATGGTATGGCTATTTCATTCGTCCAAAATCATCTCTGGAAAAGAAGGAGCGTCGTAGCAGAAAGATCGTCATCACCAACATATATCTCTAAAGTTTGGCATGCCTCATGCAGTGTCCACGTTCTTGCGCTTTCGTCCAATACCCACCAAGGCCCCCATCTCTCGCCAGAACCCTGTGGGCGGCGTGGTGAGGCTGGCTTCGTAACGATCGACAATAGGACGCTCCCACACCAGATCCACCTCCCGAGGCTTGAGGAACTTGGTGCGTTTGTACAACTTCCAGAAGATGAAGAGAAGAGGCGCCACAATCTGCATGGTGTAGTTGCGGAAGAAGGACTCCACATTCCAGGGGCCAAACGAGGCATAGCCGTAGAAAAGGGTGACGGTGATGAGGTAGCCCAGAGCGATGTAAGTGCCCCAAGGCTGGAACCAGCCGTAGTAAGGGCGTGCGCGACGGTCCAAGCCCTGGGCCATGGTAGCACGGTAGAAGTTGATGTACGTGATGCAGATGACGATGTAGTTGATCAAGCCACCAGCCGTCATGATGCTGACAAGCCAAGAGAGCACAATGGCCGAGCTGTTGCCGACTTGCAAGAAGGACAGGAACGGGAACAGCATCACAACGGCGAACGAGAACACGGGCACACCTCGGCTGTTGCAATAGCGAAGCACGGCAGGAGCGCGCCCCTCCAGGGCCAAACCGTAGAGCGTGCGTGTAGCACAGTACGTATACGTGTTACCGGCGGAAAAAATGGAAGTGAACATGAGGAAGTTGATGATGTGGGGCAAGACACTGATTCCCATGTTGGACATGGCAATGACATAGGGCGATGCAGCTGCAGTGCCGCCTCCACCTTCCTCGCCGCTGTTGATACCGTTGAGGGTCGCATCCGAGTAGGGAAGGACAATGCCGACGGCGAGGGCGCTTCCAATGAAGAAGACACCAAATCGAATGTATACGGTCTTGAAGGCAGTCTTGATGTAGATGCTCGGGCGTTTGGCCTCGGCAGCGACCATGGAGATGTACTCGGGGCCGACGACAGCGAAGCATGCACTCCAGATACCCGTAAGGAAGCCCTCAAAACGGCCAAGATCACCAGTCGAACGGTATTCGGCGAAAGCACCGGGGGTGTGCCAGTAACGGAAACCATAAGCATCGTTCTGGGGGTTGCCTCCGACCATGGTGACAAAGGTGAAGAAGAAGAGGATGAAGATGAGGATCACCTTGCCTCCGGAGAGCCAGAACTCGGCCTCACCGTAGCCGCGGACGGCGAGGAAGTTGATAGCACTATACGACACGCACAAAGTTTGGTTAGTCGTATTGATTCATCGGGGGATGGGGTCGTAAAGGAGGGCACGGCAAATTCCGGGCTAGCACAAGACGAAATCACGTCCAAGGAAAATGGGGAATGCCATGCGCTTCACGAGGGGTGAGTCTTACGCGTAGATGACAATGCAGGCAGCGCAGACGCCTGCCGTACCGCCGGGGGTGGTCACCGCTGTGTTCCAGTAGGACATGACCAGATTGAGCGCAGTAATCTCAAAGGGGATCAGCAGGGCCTCGTAGAAAAAGAAATTCCAGCCCGCCATGAATCCAAGGGCATCGTCTGCCCAGTGACCGGCAAGACGAACGAAGCCGCCGGAGATGGGCATGTAGACGGTCATCTCAGCAATGGCATTGTTGACGAGCGCAATCACACAGGACTGCAGAATGTAGGCGATGAGAAGACTTCCGGGGCCGGCGGTCATAAGGGCGCTACCAATGCTGATGAAGAGAGCAGTACCGATACTGCCTCCAATGGCGATGAGCTGGATCTGGCGGTTGTTGAGACGTCGGTGCAGGCCATCGGCGTTGTCAGCCGCGTGGACGGCATCCTCAAACTCGGGCGAAGAGGGCGGCTCGTTGGCCGCAACGGCCTTTTCGTCCTTGTAAGTGGACGACATGGTTGCGACGGCGCAGCGCAAACAGGCTCGATTAACAAGTGGTCGCGCGCGTCCGCGAAGCTCGGTGGGTGATGGATGAGCTACACTTCAGTCCCTCAAACCCTCATCAATGGGATGATCTAGATAGGAAGAGGAAAAGTAAGGTGAAGGATGAAAGAGGAGGAAGGAAGAGGGTAGGAAGAAACAAGGAATAAGAGTGGGAAGGAGCTTCAGAGGGAAGGAGAGGGTTGAGACGAGGAAGGCGTGTTCCTTATAAACAGTAACATGGATTGCAGGATAACGGCCAGGTCGAGGAAGGAGAGGAAGCCCCATCGGCCTCCCCGTTCCAACTTCTCTTTCCTGCCCGTGCTTCGTACCCCAACCATGCGTTCCTTAGGTTCATGGTTTATTACTGGCCGTACAGCAGGTACAGACGCAGCGTTAGGTACTTCCAACACCACAAGGATGCGAAGAAATCCGCAGATCGGGCTTGGCTTGCCAGATGCTCGGTCGGTGCCATTTCCTTAGCTGGAGGTCACGACCAGGGTCTCGGGCGACACCGTACCTGTACCCGCTGCGAGCTAAGGACCAAGGCGCCGCGTGGGCGACGAGTCTAGGAGAAGCGATGTTCCAGATACTCTGGAAAGCCGACAGACACCGGCGCATCTTGGCGCAGACCAGCTTCTCCAGTACTTGATGGCTGGAAAGAACCGCAGAGGGTATCTGCCATCGAAAGAAGAGGCGCTAAAAACTTCGACTAGGTGAGTGGAGTGGGTCCCGCATCGCCCAGCTGCGCTGCAAGAACCTCGCAGCGCTATCATTCGCGGCCTGGTCCCCTACCCCACCACACCGCGGCGGGGGGGGCGTCGAGGAAAGTACCCGCAGGTACCCAACAGCTCCATGGCCTGAACCTTGCTTACCCTGTAGACTGCTGTATCAAATGGCATGTTTTTTCGTGCCTGGTTGCACGATCCGCTTTTCATTTGAGGCGGCAGGTGTCCGGGTCATCCTGCTCTTAGAATGGAAACCCGAGATCTCTGAGCAAAACCGTAATTTGGAATTGCTCCTGTGGCATCACCAACTGCTCGGGATCTCCTCGAGGCCGATCCAGACCCAAACGTCGGATCGGCCGACCAGCAGCAAATCCTGACTCACGTGCACATCACCTCGAAGACTAATTCCTTAGACACGTCCATACTAGACCAATGATGCCACGAGTCTCTATGCCGAAGTTGTTTTTCGAGTCAAGCGAGAAGAGAATCTGGGGCGAGCCGTGGCGATATGCCGCAGGGAGCTTTGTCAAGATGCCATCACGCCTCATCGAGTTCATTCCGTACCAGTCGTTCTTCTAGTCGAAGGTTATCATACAAGCCTTGTTGATCGGCCGAATCACATCGATACCAATGCATTTTCCATCCATGAACGGACGCAGACGGAACACGATCTTTGAAGGATCAAACGCTGTATCCCTCAGGCTGCACGTCAGACCGGGAATCGCTTCAATGTCACCCTGTAAATTCCACCTTTCGAGGCCACACCTGAATAAAATCCGATCAGATGTCCTAGGATGATTTCATTACTAGTAGCTACCTTGCTGTTCAGCGTCGCGTCGTAGCGAAATCAACCATGACTACGCCATGTACCTTGGCTCCTCTACCCGTAGGTACTTTTCATTTTCATATCTCCTAAATAACGCATCCGTCTCACTCATGGCAGTCTCTGCCGGTTCAGGGATTGTTTCGAGGGAAGTGGAAAACTAGCGGGGGCCATTCCAAGGGACCCCAGCGGGCCTCCGCCCTGATTGGCGGGGCGGATGTCGTGGTGGAGAGGACTGCAGGGCCCGCCAACGACGTCACTATCTCTGGAAGCGACCCACCGCCATTCCCTACAGTATTTTTGCGACGCCCAGGCTGAGGGCCATTGCAAGCAGGCGGCAGCCAATGTCGGAACGATTAACTGTTGTGTATAGTAATGGAAACGAAATGGGTGGAGAGACTACCTGATGTGGAGCGACCCGCCGCTTTTGCCCTGCGTTCCTTTGGTTCCTCGTGGAGATGGGGTGGAAAGCATGCATGTGCATTTCTGGTGGTTGTATTACCAGTCCCACGGCACGCTCGCTGCAGTGGTCGGGCATCCTCCAACGACTACGAGAACGAGTCGAAGGACCTTGGAAAGCAGTCACGGCGAACCGTTCTAAAGTTAGACTGACAAGCGCTCCTTCGCGCAGGTGATCATCATGGCAAGCCTTGAGCTCCATGTCATCCAAAATAGGACCAGAAAATTAGTAGCACAGAACGATTTGCTTGGTATCGGGAACTTCTGAGCTCTTCCCCACAAGGAACGACGACCCTTCCAAGCCTCCCCAATTTCATGACAGAAAGAAATCCAAATCCAAACCTTCCATTAACATAAGCTACCTGCTCTTGCGTTCGACAGGGTTGTTGAGCCATTGGACGTCTACGGCTGAATGCAAGCAGCGATGGTGTCGTCGCCGAGGTGCTCGATCTTACTAATTCCGGACCACGAAATCGCCTGGCCTGACTGTCCGCTTGGCCTGGAATACTGGAATAGCGATAGTGGTATCGATCTCACGAAGTCAGGTGCTGAATGAACCGACGTCAGGTCAAGAGGCTCGGGAACGGCCAAGCTCGGCTCTGTCCATTGCCACAGCTTTTCGACCAGCCGCCGCGTTCCGTCAGTCTCAGAAGAAATGGGTCTTGCATGGACCCTGTTGTCCGCTAAGAAATTATCGACGGTTCGGATGTAGCCTCGAAATTTTCGACAATACTTGCCCCAGCGGGGACACCTACGTACGGCAAAGGCCATTCACATTCAGCCCAGTGTTTCGGCTGTAGTACTGCAACTTCGTACGGTTTCGGTGACCGCGGCTACAGCGCCTTGGATTGTGTCGCGTGACCAGGCCAGACGAAGCCGCAGGTCGACCAGCGCGCCGTGACATCGCCATCGCTCTTTCTCGTGTGGAAGAAATGACTACAGTTCATAAGATGCCTGCCAGTGCTGGGCGGATTACATCCTGGATGTCTGCCATCCTTTGCTTTAATTGCACCGGACCTGCCAAGGCACATGCCAAGCGCCAAGCGCCAAACCCCGAAAGTGTGCGACGAGTACGAGGCTCGAAGGTGACGTCCATCAGTTTGCACGTCGTGCTGTCAGAGTTTGCTCACTCGACCGACCGACAGTTGTCCTTGGCCTCGGCGGCGCTATGGGCTCGAGCGAACCCGCTTGTTTTGATAGCCGTGACTGGTCCATCGTGGTCCCCGCCCATAATGCCTCACTGCTAACGTAGGCAGCCTCGTTGCTAACCAGCAAGGCCGCTGTTCCTCGCCTGCGCCACCCAGCTGCCTGTAGTACCGATGATAGGTGTGGCTAGGGTAGTACAAGGTGGACGTGGCACAGTGCTGTACCAGTCCATTATCTCTAGCCTTAAGACACCTGCACTCGATGATGGCGAGGCAGGCCCTGTGTGATACCTCACAATACCCAGCTGCCACGAAAAGGCATTCTAGAGTACTCGTAGTAGGAGTAGAAACGAAGGCCATTCATTTGCTTCTACCTACCTTGCCTAGGAAGTAGGAATACGTAGGCACACCTTCCTGGCGATGCTTATCAGCGATAGCGATGGCGGGGTGTGCAAACCTCACAACTGCCCCGCCCCCACCATCCATCAACTTTTTTTCTGGCCGTCGCGTAGGACCCTGAGTGACACCACACCATGACCTAGACGCTGCCTCGCGATATCAGACTTGTCACAGCAGTTGGAACGCGAAGGGTCACTTCCTCGGGAGCAGAAGAGTTGTCGGGAGTGTCCATGCTCTGGCGCCGTCTAACCAGGGGTCTCATTATCCTATTGTGCTGAGCTTTGCTGCGGGACACCTGGCCAGCTGCTGCAAGTCCATCATGGATCCCTTACCCGTTCTCGAGAGGGCGGATGAGACAGACTCTCTGTTCCAGGGATTTCTGGCCGATCTGGCAGGCATCCCATCTTCATCCTCTGTCCCGGCGACGCCTCCCAACCGTGCTGCCCTCTTGGGCGTTGCTGCTCTCGATGCCTTCCTCCAAGCCAACGTCACAGGTCCTGTGCTTCCAGAAGAACTATGCGCCTCCGTCGAGAAACGTCTCGTGGAAGCCTGGGCGGGCCTACCGCAGCCCGGTGGCCAGACTCTTGAGCAGTTACGCCAGGCTTGTTTCAAGAATCTGGAGATTGATGGTGTGTCCCCATACGCCCATATAAGCCATCTGGAGCTCTTCTCTCTTGCGAAATACGCTCTGTGCACTGCTTCAACCTTTGCGAACGGTCACGTTCTGTCTATATCAGAAGGCGGTCCAAACATAAGCGTTGGTTACTTGCGTCTGCGTGTCAATATTTGGCATTATAAGCTTTTGACGCAACCAAGCCTTGGCCCTGGTTCCAACTTTGCCCGAAGCTCGCAATGGAGCGATGTACCTTCCCTGGAGTCCTTAATACTAGAACAGATGGAACAGGTCCGGAACCAGATTTTCGCCAGTGAGATATGGGCAGAATCCAGCCATTGGAGCAAGGAAGAGCAAGCCACGTTTTTGATTGAGGCGGCAAACACCTACATCCTCCTTGGCCGCATCGACAAAGCCAAAGAAAGTCTTAGAGACGCTGCACAGACAACCGGTCTCCAGTATGCCCTGTCAGGTGCTCTTGGAAAGCGGACTAAATTTCAGGAGAAGAGTATCAGTCAGCTTGTGGTCTTGGCCAAGAGCGCTGATGCTCCTGATGCTAACGACGTTCCTCTTCGTACGGATGAAGCCAGCCTTGACGAGACCGAGGAAACAGTCAAGCCGGAAGCTCTACCTCTCAACAACGACACGCTTCTGGAAGAAATTCACTTCACCAAGGATGATCAGAAAAGCGTTACCCCCAAAACTGACAACTTACCCGCCGCGCTGGCGGAGCTTTCCCCCGACGAGCAGCCGCAGCTAAGCCCCCTTGATCAAATCATTCTTCTTACAGAGGCGACCATTAAGGATGCCTTTTCTCCGACCGACACTTTGACTGCAGAAGAGGTGCTGCCCTTTGCCGTACGCGTACTTGGCGATAAATCTACCAACTGGCAAATCTATACCCAAGCATTATTGGTGCGCTCCAGAATAGAACTTCACAGAAGTAGGACGGTAGAGCGTGGTGTTTTGCAGCTACAGGCTGTTGCGGATCAGGTCATTGCTGATACCACATTCGATGCTCCAACGCAGCCAGAGGCAGAAAAGGAGTCAAACGGCTCCCCCAATGTCCCATCTATTCAAGTGACAGATACGAACAGCAACATCGCTACATCGGCTAAAGACAAACCCACATCTTTCTTACCCGCTCCCAAGCCGTCCGAATCTGCGCCCGCGCATGTTCGTCTCCGTTACATCCACGTCCTCTGCGCCCCTCCTCGTTGGCATCTAGAGTCCGAGCTGGCTTACGCCTGGGCTGGAGTCGGCTCGCTGGTGTCGGCCCTTGAGATATTCAAGCGTCTGCGGCTGTGGGCAGAGGTCGCCCTGTGCCTAGCTAGTGCCGCGGCCGCCGAAGATGAAGAAGGGCGAGGTAGTGGTGGCGAGGAGAAGGCGCGTGGTATCATACGATGGCGGTTGTTCCATCACACCGAGGCATCCAACATTCCGGACTCGACCCCAGAAGAAGAACTTTCTGGACAAGATGCGACAGCTCTCAAGGTCTCTGACTTCTCAGGCCCAGAGCGTGATCCGCCTCCGCCCAATGCGCCTAGATTGTGGTGCATCCTAGGTGATTTGGAGGACGAACCAGCCCACTACGAGCGCGCGTGGATCGTTTCAAACAACCGGTTCGCGCGTGCTCAAAAGTCGCTTGCCGAATACTACCTACAGAAAAAGGACTTGCACAAGGCCCTCGACGCGTACAAGAAGGCAACCCATATTAACCGCTTCAGCCCGGACATGTGGGGCCGGCTCGGCGACATCAACCTCCGGCTCGGCGACTTCCACGGCGCAGCCGAGGCCTTCACCCGATCCATCAGCAGCGCCACAGACACGGAGGGCGGCGAAGATGCTAGGACCTGGAGTAATCTTGGTAGCGCCCTATGGAGTCAATATTGTGAGGTCACGGCTCAAACCGACGAAGCCTCGAAGGCCAAGCCCGCCGTACCCGACGATGATTCAGTCGAGGTGCAGGATGAGACAAAGCCAGATCCCAGCCTACTGCTCGCTCGATCACTTGCCGCGTACAAGAAGGGTGCTTCGATTGCTCACGACAACTGGCGGATATGGGACAACGTCGTCACCCTGGCCTCGCGTGTATCGCCCCCCATCATCCCCGACATGGTACTTGCCTTGAAAAACATTATCCGAATCCGACACTCTGAAGACGCTCTTGACATAGATCTCCTCTCCGCGCTACTCCAGGATGCCGTTCTTTCGAAAGACAAAGAGCCAGGCTCAACCATCTTCGAGCCACCACGCGGCTCCCCCGAACGTCTCATCAGCCTCCTCATAGAAGACGAAATCGTGCCCCTCATCACGCACCGCCCGGAGCTCTGGTCCCTCGTCTCCCGCCTCCGCGCCTGGCGCCGCGACTACGCCGGCGCTGTCGACGCCCGCGAGCGGGCCTGGCGCGCAACCGTCGGCTCCTCCGGCGGCAGCCTCCTCCCCGGCACCAACGCCGCCGCCGCCTCCTCCTCCTCCTCCTCCTCCTCGCCCCCCCCCCCGGCCTCGCGCGACTGGGCGACGGACAGGGCGGCTTGGGACGACGTGGTCCAGCGCACCGACGAGTTGGCCTCGGCGCTCGAGACGTGGGGGCCCGACGTGGACACCATCGGGCCCAAGTGGAAAAGTCGCGTGCGAAGCGCCGTGCGTACCGTCATGGGCCGTGGACGGGAGAACTGGGAGGGCAGTGATGGCTGGAAGACGCTTGAGGGCATCATGGAAGGATTGAAGGCTTAGGTGAAAGCGCAGGGTACGTTGAGCTTGATGTAGCACATGGCATGAATCATTTGGTGTTTAGGATAGACAAAAAGACTTGATAATTCTACGGCACCTGCAACGCACTGCTGCCGAAATGATTGGGTTTACCCAAAGGAAGAACCTTCATTCGCTGCATCTGGCTCTAGACCTAACGGACTACAGCCATGTGATGAACCACTGATGATAGCTAACGCTGTCGTTCCTTCAAGATAATCCTACCAAGTTCGCTGCTCATAGTTCAACCCAACCATCCACAGTATGACTATCCCTGCACCACAAACACATCATTTCCACTCGCTTCGTCCAAATCCCCGACAGCCAAACAAATAACACACGCAAATCTCACTCATCACAACTCATTCTGCCTCATCAATCCGATCAGCATTTCCGGCAAAATCTCGACAAGCATGCGGATCCACGCCAACAAATCCATGACCTGACCAAGCAAGTCTCAGACAGGTTATGCTAGGATCGACAAGGGCATCTATTTCTTGCCCTTTTTCCTGCTGGGCACAACCTTGAACTGATTGGCCTGCAGACTAACCTCTGGCTCCTTGGGCTGGACGCTGCCGCCCTTTTTGGCTACTTCACTCCACCCGCCGGCAGAGCTGGAGGCCTTGTCGGTCGATGGCTGTCGCTCAATGACACCTTTATCGGCAAGCTTCTTGCGACGCACATATTCTTCCGCAAAATGACGGCCGTCCATTGTAGTTGAGTTGGCGTATATGGCGTCGGCGATGAGACTCAAATCGAGGGGGAGCACCTCGAGGCTGGCTTGGAAATGTGCAACTGAAAGAAATTAGTGAGAGAATGAGGCATTTACCACATGAGCGTGGACTTACTGTCATTGACACTGGTGATCCCCCGCGACAGCTCTCGGGCGACCCATTTCCTGAACTCATCAAGAGCAGCGAGGCTAGCATCAGCCTTGCCGTTAGCCCCGGCAATAGGCGTGGACGGCTTGGAGGTGATTTTGGCCAGGGTAGGGCTGGGCTTGGCACTGCCTGCGCTCACTGTTCGGCTGAGAGTACCTGCTGCACCAATAGGTGCCTTCACCTTGCCACCAGCCCCAACAGTTGCCCATCCGTTAGCGGCAGTCCCTGTTGCGGGCTGAGAGCCCGGCACTGCGGGAAAGTTCGTCTTACCCGCCAGGCTAGCGGAACTCTTAGACACACCGAGCGGTGTACCAGCTTGGCTAGCAGCCTTCTCCGCCTTCTTCTTACGTAGCTCCTCTTCGCGCTGGATGTCGGCAAGCGTCTTCTTACTAGCCGCAACGACCCCTGCACTTACGAGTCCCGGAGTAGGACCCTTTGGCGTAGGCTGGCTCGCCCAAGGACTTGTGGTGGCGACAGGTGAGCCATGACCCCAGGTGCTGGACGCCGGGAGACTGGCAGTGGCAGCGGCCATGGCAGCGGCCTTTTCCTTCTCACGCATAAGTGCAATCTCCTGGTCCATAGCAGCCTTTCGCAGCGCAGCAGCAGCTTCCTCATCCTTAGCTGCCTTGAGAGCCTCTGCCTCCTGGATCTCTTTCAGGCTAGGGCCTTTCTGTGATTCATGACCCGGATCCTTGGCCCAGGGCGCCAGAGGCGGGGGCTGAGCTGCTGCAGAAGCGTTTGTGTCGGGCGTGCCGCTTTGCGATCGGCTATACTGCTCAGGCAGACCAGAGCGGACGCGTTGAGCGGTGGGTGCAGGTAGTGGAGTGGTCGAAGAAGGAGGAGGGAAAGGCATGGGCATGTCCGGCTCAACCGGCTGAACACTAGCCGCAGCAGCCGCTTGAGTCTGCTGAACTTGCTGGGTTAGTGAGAGCTGGATGTCCTCCATCGTCTTTTTCTGGCCACGCTTTCCTGATTTCGTGGATACACTGTGGGACTCGGCATCGATTCTGGACTCCTGGCTGGTTGACGTGGTGTCCTGGGCATCGGCAGTTGTTTGCGCCTCCTGCGCCTGGGCAGTCGCGAGCTCGGCTTCGTGCTGGGCTCGAAGCCCCTCGAACTCTCTCAGACGCTCCCGGAAGCCTTCAGAGTCCTCCTGAAGCTGCTCCGTATCCGGCAACCCTGATCGAAAGGCCTCGCCAGATGCAACACCACTGGGATGGGGCATTTGAGTATCGTCGGCGAGCAAAGAATCAGACTGCAAAGCGGCAAGAATCTGACGTTCAGTAGTGTTAAGATGCGCCAAATCTTCCTCTCGGAAGAGCTCACCATTTCCCGCCCCGGTTCGTGTGGCGGTTTGTGCTGCACCGGAAGGATCAAATAGGCCAGCCAGTCGTGGAGGCATGGACCCTAGAGGCTGCTGGGAGGCTTGCGGTGGCTGCTGCTGCGGCGGCATACCAATGGGAGAAGTGATACTGCCAAAACTTGGCTGACTCTGCAGACTCTGAGCGCTACCCTGGTGCTGGAGAGGATGGAATTTAGTCATAGCCTGCTGACGCATGATGTAGTCTCGCTGCTGCGCCATGAGAAACTGCTCCTCTTGCTTGCGACGTTCGAGGTTGTTCTGTTCATCAGCCGTCAGGGTCCGCCCGAAGCTAGGGAACACGCCGCTCAGAGGTGGAACGATGCCATTGCCGCCGGTCGGTGTGAAGGGTCCAGCTTGGGAAGGTGGGCCATGAGGGATGCCTATCTGCGGAACGAGGAACGGCTCTCGCGAGTTTCCGATGCGACGAATGAGCTGCCCCAAGGGTTCGAACTCTGGATCCTCGAGCTTCTTGACCCGAAGGTCCGGGGTAAAGAAATTGGCCTTGTACCAGTCGTTCATCTCAAGTCCAGTGAAGGGTCCCTGAATCTGTCCCTGCGGATCCAGGTAAACCCATCTCATCCGGTCGGGCATTACCATTTGCCGCACCTGCGCGGATGGTGGCTCGCTACCGATTTGACCGCCTCCGAATGGCAAACCCCCGGTGATGGGCGTAAACGACTGAGACGAAGTCATAGGGTTACCCTGTTGCGGTGCGTCAACCGAGCCGCTTATGCCGTGAACTCTGGCAGAGTCAGGAGAGAATGCATCGTCAAATGCCCCGCGCACGGATCGGATAGGACTATCCGTGTCGCGAACTGGGACATTGAAATTAGACCGGCCAATCGCACCGTGGGGGTTGCTTTGCCGTAGATCTGGCAGAGAATCCGCCAAATGCTTCTCTTGCTCGTTGCTCTGCATCTGCGCCTGCATGGCGGGAGGGAACAGATTGCCAAGCTTGCTTCCTCGACCAATGCTGCCAGGACCAAGAGGACCGGCGCTGGCCGGTCCAAACATGTTCATGCCACCCAAGCCGCCTGGGGACTGGATATCCATCGTAGAGAACAGGGACGATCCGAAGGCGTTGCTAAAGTTGGTTCGTTCTCTGTCAGGTGTCCCTATGGATGGGACTCCTGGGGCGGGCCAACCTGACATTCCTCCGACAGGGAAACCCTTAGCCCCTACGCTCGAGGTCTGGCTGCGGTCGCTACCTTCAAAGCCAACAGCTCCAAATCCTCGTGAGATGGCGCTAAAATTCGGCGGCTGGTCATGGCCTGACGCATGAGGTTTATCTGTGGGATGGCCATGGGAGTCATCGTGCTCATGTCGGTCGGCAGGAGGACTTCGGTAAGGGTTGGTTTCCGAGGGGCTTACAGGACCATCATCGTCGGCCTGAGATCCCAGGTTCAAGCCTGACATTCCGAAATCACCGGTTGAACCCTTGACAGGGGTGCCGAGCGGAGCTACGCGTGTGGCGTGAGAAGGACCAGTTGAACTTGTGTCCTGGGCACCACCAAGAATGGCGCTGCCCGACAGACCATCGTCGCCGAAAGGATCCGTGTCAGTGCGAGGACGAGACCTATGACCTTGTTGGTTGAGACCCTGCTGCTCGGTGTATCTCGCGGCTGCCGGTTCTGACACATCTTTCGGAATGAGATGAGCCAATCGACTACCGCCTCCCACACGCTTGTCACCAGCTGACGAATGAGGCAACGCGAAGTTGCCAAAACCACCAGTAGCAGCACCGGGCGTCGTAGCAGACGAAGGGGGCCATATCGGACTGATGGCTGCACTCCCAGTTGTGTTCATTCTGATGAGGTTGCCAAATGGCCCTTTGCTTGATGTTTCACGCGCAGCCGATTCGGGTTCCTGCTCGTCGGGTTCGACATCCTTGGCGTCGCCAGTTTTTCGTGGAAGCCAGTATGAATCCTCACGGGCAAAGCGATTGGCAGTCGGTGAATTTAGGGCGCTGCTAAACGGGTTCGACTCGACAGTTTCGCGGCGCCGAGTACCAGGTCGTGTTGCCGAAATGGGAGAGCTCACGCCAAAATTGTTGGTCGAGCCGTGAGAGACGGATGCCTTGCGGCCATTGAGGTTGGCAGCATGAGCATCTTTATTCTGTGTTGGCGGTTTGAGGGGAGAATTAATGTCAGTGGAGAAAGCCTGCAAGACTATTAGCAAACACAGAGCAAGTGCGCCCACCCAGCCTGCGAAACCTTACCTCCCTCTCCTCAGTTGTATAATCTTGCAAACCCATTGGCAAAGTATCTCCATTAGCATCCCAACAGGCACCAGGCTCTTGTGGCACGTGGGTTTCGCTGGACTTGCCCCAACCCCTGCTGCTATGATGGCCATTTACCACATGCGGGTTCCAGTCTTGCATGAACAGACGGGAAGGGTCACCACGACTCTTCTGATGGCGGGCTATATTTAAGAGCTCTTCTTTCGAATAACGCGCGGGACCTGACTCATACATCTGGTGTTGTGGCAGAGCCGTTGGCGTGTCG
Source organism: Stachybotrys chlorohalonatus IBT 40285 (assembly GCA_000732775.1). Lineage (NCBI taxonomy): Eukaryota > Fungi > Ascomycota > Sordariomycetes > Hypocreales > Stachybotryaceae > Stachybotrys > Stachybotrys chlorohalonatus. The sequence goes on from KL660839.1 coordinate 57,926, forward strand.
ATATTGGGAGAAAGGACAGCGCTATCGATTGGAGGGGGCTGCGAAGACTGCCCCGAGGGTGTTGTGGAAGATCGTCTGAAGGTGAGAGTACCGTTGGCTGGTCGCCGCGACCTGTTCATGTTACGTCAGTACGTGGAATCATGGCAGTGGGGGAAAAAAAGGAATATAGGGTCGAGGATTTTGGGCGATGTGTGGGTAACGATTTGAAATGCTAGGTATCAACATGGCCAGTGCAACACTCCACGATTGAAACAGACACAAGTGTAACCCAATGCATGCTGCTGCGCAAACCAGGTCGTGGAAGGTCAAAAGAATAAGCCATTTGGCTCGGTAAAATGAGTAGAGGAAGGGTGAAGCGATTAAGCATTCGGCAACGATGGGCAAGGCCGCATGGCGAGGCAGAGCCAGGCGAAAACAAGCGACTGAACTTACCAGTCACCCCCGACCGGTCCCCTACCGTCTGATCTCCCTCCTCTGGAATCACGATTTGCGCTCTGGCCTGCGGCAGCCGAGGCGAAACTGTTGGGCAAAGGTGTAGGCATGTTGGTCGTTGTATGTGTGGTATTCCAGGACAGGGTGGTGCCAGGAAGATCACGTCGAAATCGAGAAAACGATCGTGAATGACGAATAGACACGACCGAGGGAAGCAATGGCGGTAAGTGTAAGAGAGGCTTCGCTCAAGAGATGCTTTCGAATGCTACGTGACGTACGCGTCGAAATTAGTTGCTGTTGGTGGCGGAAGAAAGGCTCGCGGTAGGACTGGAGGGAAAGTAGAGCTTGTCGTGCTGTGCTGGTGGGAAAAAAAAAAACCAGAAAGGCTTTTGGGATGAAAACTTGCCTGCACCACTAGGAGCCCGCCTGGGTTCACCTAACGCTTCCCAATGGGAAGGGCGGACAGGGCAGTAGCAGCCAGCCCCGGGGGCACGCTATGCCCCATAGGGGCCCGGCCGAGGCTTAGCCGCTGCCAGCACAGGACAGCAACCAGAGGGTTGGAAGCCTAGAATGACGGAGGAAGCTAAATCCCCAGGTAGCTTTGACCGAGCGCGTCATCATTCGGACATCTGTGACTGCATGTGGTAGGAGCCACCTGAGTGCGAATGATGAGGTACTATGTGGTTGGGGGAAGGGACATGAAGTACCTTATTCAACACTTTCGAGATACGGTACTAGGCATTTAATACTTCCTACTGTCTAGTACCTTGGCTACATGTACCTTTGGGGCTGAAGTTGCAGACGGCACCGACCTGGAGGCTGCTCGGCTCCATGGTTCCATTGGGGTTCATGCGCGATGAGCAAAGACTCTAGAGGTACCGGGGTACTTACACGTTACCGACATTTTAGGGCTGGCTGTGTGACGTGAAAAGGTAAAGTGGCATCAAGAAATGATTCAACAGTTCCCCTCCCCCTACCAATAACATTTTAAATCACTGACAAACAAATCCCTCGGGCTTGCTCCTGGAAGAATGGAGCTGGAATTTTCTGATGTCTGGTGGTTTAGCTCAGGATAGGCAAGTCTCTTTTTTTCCACCTCCGTAAATGTGAGGCTCTGTGCATGTCTTGATATAGATATGATCTCCAGCAAAGGACATCCAGGACGGACGAGTCCCTTGGAAGTGCATGCGCGCACCGACAAGGTGGATTGCTTGTGTAGAGTAATTTTTAGCCTGGGCCCCTCCCATGTGCCATACGTGTCCGCATCGCACTAGAGGTCAGCCATATTTCCATGATGAAATCCCCTCCCGTCGCGCAAGCTGCCCTGCTGTCATTCCTAGGACGAACCACCAACAAACTGATTCAACCGTGCAAGATCCGCGTCGCTCCTATTTGCATCCAACTTGTTTTCTTTCAACATGTTTCCCCGTATCCAATGCTGGTACTAGCGTCAAGGCACGTTTCACCCTTTGCGCAAGGGAGAGACGTACTTCTTTGGAACAGAGTCTTGCACGCAGTACCGCATCCGCACCGTTGCCCGACTCCCGTCAAACAAAAAACAAAAGAATATTGCTCTGTACTGGAATCGAACCAGTGTCTTGCAATGTGAGATTTTAGGAGTACAGAGGAGAGCGGAGCGGAAAGAAGAGTTTAGGTTTTAGGAGACAGAAGAAAGAAAGAGAGAGAGACATGGACACGCTCTACCACTGAGCTAACGGGGCTTCTAGTTATTCTGGGAGTTATTGGGGTATTGTTTGCCATAAAGGATGATGCGTTGCGCCAGGCAAGCGGATGCCTGCCGGCTTTTCCAACCGCACATGCCATGGCATATCCTGATCAATGAAGGACGTAGGCGTAGCGACACGACGCGAATGTGATTGTCCGTCAGTGTGGCCTGCCCATACAACACATGCCATTCGACATGCGTGTGGATGTGATGTCGTCCTAGGATAGTATGCGCTGAATAATGCTGGAGCGAGCTTTCGTGCCGCCTGCGAGGCATCCACGAGCTTTTCGTATTGCTGAGGGGTGAAGGATACTCTTTTCCATGCCGAATGACGTGCCCGCTAAAGCTTGGATTCGTACAGGTTGGGTAGCACACTGGCATCGACCTGCTCACACATTCTTCAAGAAGCGTGTTTTGAACTTGCGGTTCGCCCGGTCCACAGATCGCAGCATCATCTGGTCTCCAAGAATTTCAAAAGAGAATTTGCCCACAGGGGCTCCGTACGCCTCATCCCCCTCATCTGGCGGTGGTGGGACATCCACGCGAAAACTCGTGCCTTCTTTGGGAACAACTTTGACACCCCGCTTCTTGGTGATGATCTCGAAGACGAACTTGCGATCCCTCACAACGATGCCCTTGATGCCGACTCTTCCAGGACATCTACTCCGGGATACCTCGACCTCGGCGCCGTGAAACTCAGCGCTGGCCAGCTTGGCAGCAGCGCCTGTGCCGCCAGTGTATAGGTCGTTATCCAGTACTTCTCGCGCATAGCCCAGCCATAGTTGATTCAGAGGCTCATAGATCTCGTATTTTTGTCCTTCTTTGGGGATGTCGTAGAGGCCCAGCTTGCGGCGCTCGCGGGCTGAAAGTGGTTTCGGCTTGGTCTTCCTCTTGGCCTTGTCCTGCTCACGAGCTCTTCGTCGGGCGGCGCGGGCGTTGAGCTGGGCTGGGGGAGGAGATGTTGGCCTCAAATGAAGCGGTCGGTACTGAATCTTTTCGCTGTAGATGCGGTTGGCGGAGTCAGGCGAGTGTGCCCTGGCAAGGAGATCCTTGGTGATTTTTTGCGCGGCATTGTCCATCTTTGACTCTTTGTTTCTTTTTCTTCCTTTGGAACGACAAGCTCTCGAGGAACCTGTCTTCAACGTCGGGTGTTCCTCGTATATCCTGGCACAGAGAGTGACGTCTGAGGCCGCCGGATGCGGCTCTGTGACACAGAGTAAGCCGTGGGATGCAATCGTGGTTCATGGGGGCTGAGATTTGGAAATTTCCGGGGTAAAATAAATGATCTGCCTACACCATTATTAGCCGACGCTTGCCCTTCACATGTTGCTCGGCTCTAGGCGGCTCGCCCCCACCACCTACCTACATCGGCTTCAACCTACAATTACATCACCTCCTTTCTAATCCCTCGGCGAACCCTCCCAAGCGTACACCCTCAACGCCATCAATATAGGCGTTGTCGGCATTCTGTCATGCGCTGAAGCAGTTTTGTCTCTAACAAGGGACTTGGGACTTGTGGAAGCATAGCCAATACTTCGAGACGGCCCAACGAGAGCGCGTCAACCCGATGTCGGCCGACGACAAACGCGGCAATGCGCCAACCAGCTCCGCCCCGGATCTCCAAATCTTGGGCGATGAGATTACACTGCAGCCGAGCGGATACGATCAAGAGGAGGGACAATTACAAAATGAGAAGGAGGAGGCCTTGATGCATCAGTTTGCATCTTTCCGCACGAATCCACTGCAGTAGGCCCCCGTGGGCCTCCCTTCATAGCCGAGCAGTGTTGCTGACGTTTTGGCTGTAGATTCCTCCGCGAAGTCTCCCTATACGTGTCTGGTTCAGGATGGCGCGCGTACGATCACGTCGTCGGACAGCCCGTCTTCTACTCCGGGTTCAGCGAGAATATGAAATCCATGGTTTTATCGACGCCCCTGTTGCAACAGCGCATTGCCAAACTGGCAGACGACCGCATCGCTGTCGAAGAAAAACAAGGATACTTTGATCGGAAAGACAAAAACTACGCCATGAAACTGTCGCAACGACGCAGCGCCCTGGAAAACGGTCTCCAAGAAGTAGCCGAGAAGCTCACCGACCAGATGATATGCAAGATGGAAAGCAATACCTTTATCCGAGGGGCCTACTACTTGACCACTCAGCTGCTCACCAGGGCGTATCATCAAGGTATTCACGTTTCCAGCGAGGAGGTGTTGCGACTGCGAAAAGTGGCGGATATTGCTGCGAAGAAGAAGCAGAGCATCATATTCCTGCCCAGCCATCGCTCGCATGTCGACTACGTCTCACTGCAGTTGATCTGTTATCGCCTAGGGCTGACTTTGCCGGTCGTAATTGCGGGCGACAATCTCAATTTTCCAGTCGTCGGAACCTTTCTACAGCATGCTGGCGCCGGCTGGATCAGACGGTCGTTTGGCGATGATGCTCTCTACACGACGCTCGTACAGTCATACATCGACACGATGATGCAGCAAGGCTACAATTTCGAGTGCTTCATTGAGGGAGGGCGGTCACGGACGGGCAAGCTGCTCCCACCCAAACTTGGCATCCTCTCCTTCGTTCTCGATAGCATTCTTGCTGGCCGTGTTGAGGATTCCATCATCTGTCCAGTCAGCACGCAGTACGATAAAGTGATTGAAACAGAGGGCTACGTCACCGAGCTGTTGGGTGTACCAAAGAAGAAAGAGAATCTCGCGGATTTCTTGTCCGGTGGTTCATCGGTACTGTCCCTACAGCTTGGAAGAGTGGACGTTAGATTCCACAAACCGTGGAGCTTGCGAGCCTTTGTTGACGAGCAACTGACAAAAATGACACGGGTACCTCGTGGGCTTGCCACAGAACACCACGACCCAGAAGTTCGAGCTACCCGTGAAAAGATATTGAGGACGTTAGGCTATAAGGTTCTGGGAGACATCAACGCAGTATCCGTCGTCATGCCCACCGCATTGATTGGCACAGTCATATTGACTCTTCGTGGAAGAGGGTGTGGCAAGCAAGAGCTGATTCGTCGTGTCGAGTGGCTGACTGCGCGGGTGCGGGCAAAGGGTGGCCGCGTTGCGCACTTCGGCAACGCGCCGCTGTCCGAAATTGTTGATCGTGGTCTAGATGTGCTAGGCAAGGATCTGGTAGGTGTTGTGGAAGGTCTTGCAGAGCCAACGTACTACGCAGTCGATCGATTCCAGCTGTCCTTCTATCGCAACATGACCATCCACCTCTTTATCTACGAGGCGCTGGTTAGTGCAGCTATGTACACCCGCGTGAAGCGCGGCGGCGGGCCAACGATACAGGACATTGAGTACGAAGAGTTACGAGCTCAAGTCCTGTTCCTGTCATCTCTGTTCCGAGGTGAATTCATCTTTGCCAGCGACGGCCTTGATGCCAACCTAGACAAGACATTACGCGGTCTCGAAGCCGATCACGTCGTTCGATTGGACCGCGATGCGCATAGAAATATTGTCAAGATTGGACTGTCAGACGAAGAGCGAAGAGTCGGTCGTGAGAACTACGACTTCTACTGTTTCCTAATCTGGCCTTTTATTGAGGCTAGTTGGTTGGCTGCTGTGTCTCTGATGGGGTTGACGCCTCCTCCGGGGCGAACTGAAGATATCTGGATCGAGCTGTCCAAGGCTCAAAACAGTGCTCAGCTGGTCAGTGTGCTAGATCCTGAAGCCTGACATGCGCTAACTTTGCTCACAGACTGGCAAAACCCTCTATCACCAGGGCGACTTGTCCTATTTTGAAGCGGTCAACAAAGAGACCCTCAAGAACTCGTACACACGTTTCGAGGAAGAACAAATGGTGCACGTCATCAAATCAAAGGATCCCAAGATCCCACCGCGCATCCAGCTCGACCCCTCCTGGCGCTGCCCCCGCGACCCTAACACCGGTGCCCTCCTGGCCGAAGGCAGGCTGTGGGATTTCACCGAGAAGATTGCTAGCTCCCGCCGCGAAGGAAAGAATAGACGCGACGGCGCCACTGTCAGCTCACGAGTGCTACGTCTTACAGACGAAATTGGGGCCAGGCTGTTCGAAGAGGCAGAGGCAGGTAATGCCAAGGTGCCTAGTCGGTTGAGCAGGGAGGAGGAGGAGACGCTTAAGAGAAGTGCGAGGGAGAAGAAGCGAAGGAGGCCGATAGAACGAAGGTCACGCCTGTAAAAGAGCATGTACAAACGCCGTGATTTTGAAACTCTATATATCTAAGATTGAGTGTACCATCTAGCCATACATTGGCCCGGATTTTACGCTAAACGCCTGGTAAGTCATCGCATACCATCAACAAACATGCCTCAATTGTATCGCCCAAGTTCGAACTTTTTAGTTCTTGCGCCGATGCCGACCGCGTGTGAGCCAGGTTAAAAGCCGCTCTCTTTGGGTTTCAGAATGATGTTATCAATCAATCTAACCGCAGGCCCGCCACTGTGCCCAACGTCTTCGCCTTCACGGACCTCCTCCAGCGGCAGCATCTTGATCGCCCCGCTGAGGATAGCGCCCTTGGAGGGGTCAATGTCGTCCACCTCCTGGAGGGTGTCCGGGTCAGCAAGTGAGATGTAATCGATTTGGAAAAGCGCGCGGTGATCCTTGGGTAGCTGCCTCTGCTCCTTCAGCACCGCCTTGGCCACTTCCTCGGCGGCTTCGAGGACCGTGTCCCGGTTGAGGACGCCGACATTGTACAAAGCCTCTGAGGTGCGCAGGGCGCTGGATAACACGGTGGCGACGGCGCGCCGGCGCGGGCCGAGATACACATTGCGCGAGCTCAGGGCGAGTCCGTCCTCTTCGCGAGAAGTCGGGCCAACCACCAGATCCATAGGGAGCATAAAGTCCTTGATCATACGGCGAAGCACAACAGTTTGCTGCACGTCTTTCTGCCCGAAGTACACGCGCTCTGGCTGCACTATGTTGAAGAGCTTCATGCAGACGGTTGCGACGCCACGGAAGAAGGTCGGCCGACTAGCCCCCTCGAGGACCTCGCCTATAGGGGTGATGGTGACGAAGCTGCCTTTGCTATTGATCTCCTGGCCGGGGAAGCCGGAGGGGTATATCTCGGGGGTAGTCGGCGCGAAGACGGCGGAGATGCGGCCGAGGTTGGTGCCGTCGCCGGCGAGTTCGCGGTCGAGCTGTGCGAGGATGGCGGTGTCGCTGTCCCAGGTGACGGGGTACGAGGCCAGGTCCTCGTTTGCGCCGAACTGGGCAGGGTTGACGTAGATGCTCACGACGACGTGGTGGTTCTCGCGGGCGGCGGCACGGATGAGCGAGAGGTGGCCGTCGTGCAGGGCGCCCATGGTGGGCACGAGCCCGACGCTGCGGTAGTTGACCATCTGCGGCCTGCGCCACGACCGGACGGCGTCGACGGTGCGCAGGACCTTGATGGGCGATGAGGGAATCGTCTCGGCCATGGTTCGCAGGGCGCGGAAGAAGAACCGGGAGGGCGGCGGGGGGGCACGTGGGCGCATGTACGGCCGGGCTGCACCGAGTCTGGGCAGGCAGGAGGCCATGTCGAAAGGGGAGGGGAAGGGTGGGAGAGGATGAAGTGAAGCGCGGGTGAGGGATATTAAGCGGCTGCGATGCGGGGACTGGCCATTGTTGAAGAGCAATGGCCCGAGCAGCCGGGGATTCTCGTGATGATTTCTGCGGCGGAGTTTTGAGGCTGATGGGGGAGAAAAGCATCCGTGCCGGGCAGTCGATGGGCCAGATCCCCGGACCCCCCTGCCGAAGGCTGAGTCAGCCGAGACCCTGGACGGTCATCCGTGGGGGGATCGAAAATGGCGTGCCGACCTTCTTCAAATGGAGGCGCCGTCGCGGAGAACTACGGTGGAATGGCCTGTACAATTCGAGCTGGACTCTGTTCTGTTCTGTTCTGTTCTGGTCTTTTCATCTTAACAGCTCGTACATCTGGTTCAAGGGGCCCCTGATTCGCTGTCTGTAAACTCAAGACATGAAGCCCTGCCGTGGCAGAGCCGGGAGAGTTCGATGCTGCTGGAGAATACATGCATGCACTGTTACTAGCTACAGCAGTCCTGAAGGCCAATGTCCGCGAACATGATGAATTCCCACATCATCTTGGCTTGACAGGTCCACGTACACATCAGGCTCCATGTCAGCCTGAGATCGAGGGTTCTAGTTACACTGGAGCGTACCTCGGCACGATGCGCCCTAGCCATCAGGCGTCCTTGGCAGGTTTCTTGGCAACACAGCCCTACCACAACCACGTCGCACTAATGGCGGCGCCCCAACGTCATGGTTTGGCGCTGCAACTCTTGTGCCGCCACTCAACACCACCCCCCAAAGCATGATGCGTTGAGCGCATGTCACCGACATGTGCCCATAGACCTCTCGCGATCGCCCGCAGCACACCAATCCGGTCATTACCCCCAGTCGGGCCTGCCAGCATGAACAGCGAAGGCAGCGCTGAGCAGCCGCCGGCCTACGCCGAGTCCAGCCCCGACGAGATCATCCCGCCCGCCACCCTTCACATCGCCGGCCGCTTCATCCACTGCAGCGACCCCAACTCCCCGCCGCTCTACCAGCTCTCCCACATCGTCGGCTACCTCTCCGGCGCCGACCGCAGCGTCACGCTGGAACGCCTCGACTACACGATCAAGACCCAGGACGGCATGCCTAAGGTCTCCTCGCGCAGCCGCCACATCTACGACCTCAAGCACCCGCCCGCGCTGTGGTTCCCCACCTTCGTCTACTACGCCGAGTCCATGTCGCGCCAGAGCCTCGGCTCCGTCGGGCTCGCCATGTACCACCCCAAGAAGCTGTCGTCGACAAAGGCCTTCCGCGTGCACCGCGCGGCTCATCGGCCCAACAAGACCTTGGTGGAGAAGGAGCTGCTGTTTACGGCGGTGCCGACCAAGGACTCGGCTGTGCTGTTCGAGTGGAGTGATGCGCAGGGCCAGCTCATTGCGCGCGAGGTCGAGGAGGATAACTTTGTGAGGCTCATTGTCGGGGCCGCTATGGGCAAGAGGCTCCGCGATGCGCTGGTCGCCTCGTGGGTGTCGAGGATCTGGTGGGAGCTGTCGTTGGGGAACTATCGCACCCATAATTGGCACGACGGTAAGTACTTCACTACAACTGGAACCAGTGACTCAGCTAATGTCCGTCCCAGCATACCAGGCGTGGAAATTAAAGGGCCATTAAACTGCTGTATCCGAATGGTTTGATGCGACGAAACTTTACGAACAATGCCCCAGCTCCTTGTAGCCCGGATGGCTACGATTTCGGCGATGGCCTCGCACGAGTGATGATTCTTAACGCGAACGTGCCATCGACATCATGATTCACATGCGACAGCTAAAAGTCTAGCAGGGTCTGGTAAATGACCTAGACTACATCACTATGCCAAGCGCTGCCGAATCAACATGACACGATGTCATGTACTTGGAAAAGGAATTGGCAGAGCCGACATCTCGCACATGTCGCGAGAAATCGGGATATGCCCAAAGCTGGAAGGACTATGAACCTAGTGTAGCGGTGGTTGAGCTGGTGATGAGTGTGTCAGACGGGGCCATGGTGGAACATGTAGCGTGTACTGGCATGAAAAGTTGAATATTCAGTACATATCCCACAGACTAATCTTTCCATCTTTGGCGCCCGCGGCAACCCAATGTGTCGTTCTGGCCTGATTGATTCGCCGCAACGCGACACTCGTTTGTTGGCCATGGTTGCCATTCGTGTTGACCATGGCTTGCGTCAGAGTCTCGTCTACATTTTGTGTTTGACTGCCAGTGTCGCCCGTTGAGCCTGAGGATGAAGATTCGACAGTCTTCACCTTGGCAAATGCAACCGTATAGCAGCCGACTTTATGCCACTGGAGCACAGCCAACTCCTTCATGGTCTTGGCTGAATAGATCCGGATTTTCGTGTCCCAGCCTGCCGTGGCAAAGATGCGGCCGTCGGAGCGTAGCCGAAGACTTTGTTGGCCGGCGTGCTTTGTGTTAACGACTTTCAAAGGGTGTTCCCATTCCTTCCACGTGCTATTTGACGAGGAGATATTCTGGACTGGCTGCTCCTTCAAGCCAGCGGACAGTAATGAGGGGCTTGGCTCGCCTGATACCTCTATCTCCTCGATGATACGGTTGTTGGGGTCCAAAGGCGCAGACACTTCTTGTTGAGTTGTGGGGATTGGGTGCTTGGCGATGATGGAATCAGCCGAAGAGGTGATGAAGGATTCATAGCTGGGGTGTATGTCTAGTGACAGGATTGGTTGTGAATGTGCTTGGGAACGATAGGTCGTGATCCAGATGCCGTTCTCCCGTAAGCGATGGACGGATGCATAACCATTCTCGAACCCCGCTAGGAGCGTAAGAGTTTCCTGATGGTGGAAGAGCACCAAACTCATGGCCATGCCGTTGCCTTTGCCTGGCTGCACGGTGTGGATACGCGACTGTGACGGAAGCTCGTATATGTCAATCTGACATGTTAGCGGCGGACAAGGTCACACGTCGTGCTCTGGCTTACAGCTTCGGAGGCAAGCGTGTTGGGCACAGTGACCAGAATGCTAGATGCCGAGTCAATGCCTTCATCGGTAGCGATGCTAGAGCAAACACCAAAAGCGCAAAAGTTCATGGTGTTGACCTCGAGCAGGTTTGTCATCCACGGCTGAGGGCGCTTGACTGCGACCTCCTCCACGGGCAGCGCAGTGCTAAGGCGTTGTTCATCCCCGGGCTCTAGCTTCCACACAATGAGTTTATGATCACGGCCGTGGCTGTGAAAACGATTCAGTCAGATATGGACCAGCTCGCTAACGTCGTGGTGGATGACGAGGTGGGACGAGCTCACGTTATTATTTTATCTGGGCCCCAGGTTTTGATACCGAGGATCGCATTCTCATGAGCTCGCCACACTGCCTTGGGCCGCATGATGGATAGTTCCCAAATGACAATGTATCCCTCCGCGTCGCCTGAAGCAAGGCGCTCGTTGCGCCATAGGAACTCGGTTGCGTGGACCGCCGCCTTGTGGCCGCGGAGGATCACCTTGGGCGTTGGCACGGGGGCAGACATGGTCCTGCGCCTGCCGCCTGAAAGCGTCGTGCAAAGTCCTACAAGCTCATCACGGTCCGATGGGTGCGCAAAAATGCATGAGATTCGAGAGCTTTGTGGTTAACCACGAGGAATCTATCAGCAGCTCTGATGGCAAGCGGAAAAGAAGCCTGAGAGAGTCACGTGGGTCGCTACTCATTCGTGCCAAATTTGAAGTTTTGCAACCTCCATCCAACAACTTCTCGCCTACGGCATCGTAAATCGTGTTGCTCCGATCTGCTTCTGATATAGTCGTGTTTTCATCGGTGCTATAGAACAACCACTTGGTGAACCGTCTACAAGCGCATCATGGCTCGTACCACTTTGCGTGCCTCCCATCATGGGGTAATCGCCCCTTCGAGCTTTCCTAGATAGGGTTTCATATCCCCCCAAAATTCAATGTTGTATTATTCTATCTTATTATTGCTACATCTCTGGGGAAGTAACCGCTTGCAAAATTTAAGGGTTGCTAACGTAGCTCCTAGCCCGTCGCAAATCCTCGTCTTCTTCGGCATCATTTCTCAATATGATGCCCCCGTCCGTTGACTGTACATTTTTCGCCTTCTCCATATCATCCGGACCTGACTCTTCATTCTCCTCGTCACCGGCGTAGGCGTACTTGCTTCTAGCACGAATCCTCGCACCAAATTTCCAGAACAAGAAAGGGATGCCGCAGCAAGCAAGGCTGAGAAAGGCGAGCAACGTAGACGCCCATTGGTCGCCCAGTCTGTCGTACATCTGCTCGGTGAACAGCACCACGGCCGCGCCCCAGAAGCTTCGGATGAATGTCTTGGCTGCCAGAGCCGAGGCCGCTTGGTGCTGGTACGAGTCCACAAGATAGTTGTTGGCCGAGTTGTAAAGGAATATAAATCCGAATCCCACAGGGAATCCGCCCATTGCCGGTCCTGCCCAGGAAAGTTCCCGGTATGAAGTCCAAGCAAATATAAACAGGCCAATGGGGACACACCAGCAAGAGATCATCATGGGAATGAGACGTGCTTCTGCAGGGGGGCGACCATTGTGCTGCTTGACGAGCGACAAATAATGCTTGTTTACCCAGGGCGAGCAGACGGCAGACAGAACAACACCAACTGCCACTGGTATGAACATCAATCCGGTTGTGCCCGCCGAGTACCCCTTGCCGCGCTGATACACAATCGGGTAGGCAACAAAAAACATGTACAACAGGCCGTAAAGAACGCTCATGTAGAGCGAGATGAGGAAGACGATGAGTTCGCCAAAGAGGAGCTGGAACGGGCGGATCATGAAGACACGCAGCCGTTCCGAAACTGGACGTGGGTCAAGGTCCAGTTGAGTAACGTGCCTCGAGTCTCCTGTCGTTTTACGAAGCTTGCGGGCTCGACGGGCAAGTAAAGTGGGCGCATACGTTTCTGGTACGGTGAAGGTGATGAGGATCCAAACGATGGCAGCGAGGATCAGTTGTATCCAGTACAGCCAGCGCCACCCGGCTGCGTCTGAGAGATAACCGCCAACAAGAGGGCCAACTATGTCAAGTTAGTCAGAGAATTCATCGAACCATGTCCAGAAAGCACATACTGGCTGGGCCAATGAATGGTGCAGCCGAGAAGGCGGCCATTGGGACACCTCTTTCTTCGCTCCTCCACAAATCCGCCAACGTTCCTCCTACGAGCGTCATGGGGGCCGAAAAAGCTATTCCTCCTATTGCCCTGCATACGAGCAGAGTCTCGATGTTTTCGGCAACCGCGCACGGGATGATGAACACCACGGCAAGGAGAAGTGTTGAGCCACTGCCAGAGGTCAGCATGGTTACGGTCTTGCGAATCAGAAAACTCGAGCGTACTAAATGATCCTTCTCCCATACACTTCCGAGAGAGGCGCAAACACCATTGGTCCAACGCCAAATCCCACAACGAAGAGTGATATGCTGGCGAGCGCAAGCTCCTCACTAACATCGAATTCGCGGACTACCCCAGCAATATCGGCGGTGATGACGGAGGATGCAAATGCCACGACAAAGCAGGTCAGCGCGACCACCATTGTGCAGTACCATTTGTACGCTTTTGACCAGTTCTTGGGATTCTCTGAGTCGCCAGGGGTGAACGTGACAAGGTTGTAACGAGGTTCAGCGGCCATATCCTTTTCCACAGATTGTAGTGACACTGGGTCGGTTTCTGGCAAGAAAGGCTTGGGCTGACGTTGTGTTGTTGGCTCGGCAGAAGCCGGTGCTGGTTCCAAGGGCGTCATTTTGGATTTCATGGCTGGAATGTACACCGATGAGCTGGACACCGAGAGCAAATCGTCAACTACACGAAGAGGTGCCGAGCCTTTTATATTAGCATCCTGTTCAACCACAAGCCCGACATCGCCAGCCTTGTGGCAACCGACCTAGTCAGCTTAGCCAGGTTTCTATCCTCGGCCATGCTCGTTGTAACCGAACAAGATGCCGAGACCATTATCAAGCGGGATCCACAGCGGCAAGACGGCTCCTAGCTAAAGTGGAAAGCTTGAACAGCCGCAAGTTATCCCCCGAGTTCAGTCCAGTCCATCATCAGGTCATAAGAGGCTGGACATCTTCAGAGACTCCATGCTTCATACCATCTATTCTGATTCAGCAACTGAAAAGCACTCATTCCTTCTTCGAAGTAAGAGCTCGTTTCAGCAGGCGCTTGCAGATGTTCAAGCAGCACATCGGCATTGGAACGGAAATAACGACAACCCGGGCTCGGGATGTGAAAAGATTGACAGGACCCACTTCGGCGCCGAAGTGGGTTCAACGTGATTCAGCTGCACGGAAACTCCACGGCGTGGACGCGAGAATCTTTGACGATGACGTCTGAAGGCTATGCATCTTCGTCTTGTGAGTGCTAAGGACAAACGTGATATTATATACCCCAAGACGTCACTTTTTGAGTCGTTCTTAGGTTTCCCGACGTGTCGTACGAGCAGGTGCAGAGATGCTATAGTCTGTGTGGCAAACCGCGTCGAGCAGATGGTCAAGGGATCAGCCGATACGACACGGAAATCACCTTACAGCTAACAAGAAAACCGGGTCACCACGATATGAGCAGCCGGCCTGGAAAGCGTCCCGGTATCGGCTTCATCCTCATTTGTTGAGTATAGTCGTATAGCACGAACAACATGGAAACCCCCCTGTCAACGACGCGCCCCGGCTTGCCGGATACAAAATCCATGCTATGCTACCTGACACGTCCTTCATCTGATCAATCCCAACGACAGCAGCTGCTCAAAATCACTCGAGGCCTCCTCAGCGTCGACAGCCATGTCGGCAATATGGGCATCAAAACGCGAAGCTCGTGCTATTTCCTGTCTCACCAGCATGAAACGGGCAAGAGTACGCGGTACCACAAAGTCGTCAGGGGGTTTCTTCCATCCACAAGCAGACAAAGTGTTGCCTGCTTCCCGTGACATCATTGCATCGAGACATGCGATCTGAGTCAATCTTGGTCCTCGCATCGATCCTTTCAGCAAGGTGCTTGATCTAACGCCGTGGCGTGGTACACGCCGATGGTGATGCGACAAGAGCTTGTTCATGACAATGGAGCATACACAAGACCGGACAATGCACCTTCAAGGACGGGTGACTGCACCGGCCTGTACGACCAACCCATGCGCGGTAATCGGAGGAGACGGCTTCTCAGAGGCGTAAGAGCCTCGAAATGAATGAAGCTGGCTCACACTGCAGTGTCAAACCTCGTATTCCCATGCGCCCTCCCGAGACTTAACATGGATGCCGTGCCCAGGGGTCAAAGGCTATTTGGATGGAAGCATTAACCGAGCAGAAGAAGAATATGCTGGACTACTCTTCGAGCAGCAAGTATATCCTTGCAAAGAAGTGCTTTTCAGAGGAGACCGCTTGAAGGCTCGACCCCGAGTAGCACGGGCGGTTTGCACACGGACCTTTGCATCCTTTGATTTCCGCGCTTCGCATCTTTCATCTTGCCTGAATAGCCAGGTTGCCTACCGGGAGGGCAGAGGCCTTTATTCCCGCAGTTCGACAGCGGCTCGACGCACTTAGCACCCGTATGATCCAGTAGCACAAGGCCGAGAGCACATACGGCCTTTTTGGATTGCTCTTTCACCCCGCAACGCTTCGCAGTGTTTCCTTCCTGGTTGCAGACGCCGCCCTGCATGGGCATAATCCATTGGCCAGCTAGGATCCGCCTTCATGTGCTGAGGGGCGTATGCTGTACTACTCCAACCGTCTTGGTCTCGTTGGGCGCCGTCGGGCTATTGTTACCGGCAGCGATGAGCTGTACGGTAAGCAGGCGGTGACTTGGAGCTGTTAGCAGCAGTGCACAGGGACCAAAGCAGGTCCCGTGGCGCAAGTGGACTTGAATCAGCTTCATATTGGTCAAACCTGCAGTGTCATCAGCTTGACACGGGCCATCTAGGCAGTCAGTCTACGGGCGATCCCAGAGTCTTGTCAACATGACACAGGCCGTCTGGACAGTTTGTCTCGTTGATGATTCGCATCCGCGTCCTCTTGAACTTGTCAACCAAGCGTACCACAAGCTAAGCAAGAGTGATGAAGTTACCCGTACAAGGATCCCCGTTACCTTAAATTCTACATTAAGTCGGGTAGCAACCCTGGTCTTACAACACTGCTGATTCCCGAATGAGCGCCTCCTGGACTTCTTCCTACTCCCGACACGGCTGAAGCAAGAAGAGAACACACCGTCATTCCGACCCTAGTCTTGAATGTGCACCACTGCCCCTCGGTAGGTCAAGTCGATCTGGGGACACAGCTCTACCTGCAAGCATTTTGCCGTCAACCATCAGCCAAGAAAGGGCGTGCTCGGCCGTCATCACCGTGGGAACCATGGCCAAGGATGCAGAAACTACCGTCACCAAGCCGAAGCGGGTTCGAACAGGCTGCCTGACATGCCGCAGGCGCCATCTGAAATGCGACGAGGCCATGCCGAAATGCTTCAACTGCCGCAAGAGTAGCCGAAAATGCGAACGTGGCGTTCGGCTCAACTTCCTCGATGCGTTGGTCGGCGACCCGCCCGTCCAGCGCAAGGCCAGTGAATGGAGAGGTAAGCCAAATGTCGGGTCGTGCCGACATGGAGCTTCTGTCTAATCCCTTAGCTAGTTACGTTTATCGATGAGTCCCGAGACATTGCATCGGAATACAAGGGCGGGCTTCTCCAATACAGCCACCACACACAGCATACAACTACTTCGGATAGAAATCGTGCCGCAGGCGCTGCAGAGGAAGCGAATCCAGGCTTGAAGAATGGTCTTGGACCCGCGTGTTCCTACGATCCATCACAAGAAGGCTGCCTTGGGTCGGGCAATCCCCGTTTCCCAGCGCTGCAGGCCAACCCCGACCATCTAGTCAGGCATGGCAGCAAGGCCCCCTCACAATCTCCAGACTTCGACATGCGCCGCCCTACATCTACCAGCTCAACCGATGAAACCCTAGCATTCAACATGCACCTAATGAGTACAACAAGTCCACAAGGTCGGAACGACATGCAGAGCCCCAACGCCTTGCCAGTTTGCGAGATTGCAGGTTCCTCACGCTCTTCAACCCAAGGCCATGATGTCCTTACTAGTGGTGAATACCGTGGGACATTTGAGGATGCTGGCTCATCAGGCGAGATCATGGCAGTCTTCGATCGCCCGCAACACTTCAACACGTCGCTAGGAGAGGTGCTCTATATGAAGATATATGTAGAGGAAGTAGGCAACTGGCTGGACACGTTGAATGACGAAAAGCTCTTCAGCCAACAAATTCCTTACCATGCACTCAAGTCAACTGTCTTGTTGAACGCGCTCTTGGCCTGCGGTGCAAGGCAACTATCCTTCAAAATCCCGGAGCTCAAAGCCAAGGCCATCGGCTACTACAACGCTGCGGTCCATGATTTGCTGCAGAGTGTCGGCGATTCCACCTACGATCTGAGTGAGCGCGCAACCGCCGCTGTAGTTCTTCATGCGTATGAGATCATGTCAGACACATCGCCTACCTGCATCACCAAAAACACCATGCCTCAGGAGCTGATACAACAGTGCGGCTGGACAGCCCAAAGCACGGGGATGGCAGGGGCTTGTTTCTGGCTCAACACTTGGATCGAGGTGGCCAAGAGTCTTGCCTACAGCTTTCATATCGCCTGGGAGCCGGATCCTGGATTCGACGAAGCCGGAAATGCCAGGCTCCCCAACGGTGTTCGCTTGGCGGAGCAGGAGGATGTGTGGCTAAGGAGAATTTTGAGCATTCTCGCTGCCATTGCCAACTTCAGAGCTTTGATGCGAAAGCAGGGCGTCAGAAATAACTTTAATGGGAGCTCCTGGGATGGCAGCCGCTTGATGGAGTGGCAGAGCCTGAAGCGCTTGTGCGATGACTGGGACGACTCGTGCCCCAGAGCGATGCGTCCGGTAAGCTACGTCGAGGCTGCGGATATGGCAATAGGTTCAAAATTCCCTTTTATCATGTAAGTCACTTATACTTTACTTGTTATTCAATTGGCTCACAATGAGAGGCTACCGACGCGCACCGCCAAGCTCGCGCGGCTGTTCTACCACACATCGCAGTCGATCCTCGCGCAAACCTACCCTGCCGAGCCGTTCTACGCCGACGAAGAGACGCGCAGCCTCGAGCTGTTCCATGCTCATCAGGTGTGCGGCATTGTATCCCAATCACAGGAGGCGAGCGGCATCGCCCCGGCGGCATCTCAGTGCCTGATTGTGGCCGCGGCCGTGCTGTCCGATCCGGCGGAGCAGAACGAAGCGTTGAAGCTGATTGACAGGCTGGATGCACAGACGGGATGGCGGTTGGACCGTGACAAGGTCGAACTTGTGAGTAAATGGGCGAGGGCGAGAGGCAGGGTCTGATCTGTTTCGGGGTGAAGGGAGATGGAAAGGAAAGACGAGTGTGATACTTAAAAAGCTGATTGAAAAGGCAAGAGATTACTTGGCGGAGAATGTCTACATTGCCATCGTCATAGTACCGATCTGGTGTTGAAAACCTAGGAGTCGGACGTGGAATTTTTCTATCTGGTGTCTTGCTGATTGGCCATGAGACTGTAGAGGCGATATCTTCAAGGCAAACCAGAACCTGTTTGATAAAGGATATGGGGCCTTGATGCTTGACAGCCTTATGCGTAGCCGCTGTCATCGTCAAATATTATGGAGGAGGAACCTAGACTGCTGAAAATAATCGTTTGGACTCCAGATGTTAATGCACCCGACTCCTTGCATGGAGGGCTACCCCGAACTCTCCGTATCGTTGCCGCCCTGCTTGAAATTCATGCTGTACCCGCCGGTATTCTCATCCTTGACCATCTGGAAATTATTCGTGCTCAGGCCAAACGGCTTTAGTATGCCGTCGCCCAGCTGGCGCAGCTTCCCCCACATCTCGCCCATCTCAGCCTCCTGGGCGGCCTTTGTGCGCGGCGGCAGGTCGCGCAGCTGGGCCCTGACGGTGCGGGCGTCGGCGGGGGTGAGCCCGGGCATCTGCGCCAGCGCGCGGTAGTCCTCCTCGGCGCCGGCGAGGTTCTGCCAACCGCCGGCCTCTGCGCGGGCGCGGGCGCGGCGGAGGAGGGCCTTTGTGCGGATGCGGAGGACGTCGGCCTCTGCCGCGAGCGGCGTCACGGCGGGGGCGGCCCCTGCGGCGCCGGCGCTGATGATCTCCTCGTCCACCTGGTCATCGCCGGATTCCTTGAGGTTCTTGGGCTCGAGCTTGGCGAGGGCGTCGAGCGCGGCCGAGGCGGCCTTGATGGCGGCGGGCCACTGGCGCTGCTGGATGTGGCAGGCGGCGATGTTGCTATGTAGGACGGCACGTGGGAAGTGCAGGTATTGCGGGCAGGTGTGCAGGGCGTCGTCGTACTTTTCGAGGGCGGCCTCGTGGTCGTGCGAAGCAAAGAGGGTGTTGGCCGAGGCCTTGAGGGCGTTGGATTCTTGGAGGAGGGACTGTGGATGTGTGAGTTTGGTGGGCGATGAGTGAGGGGCGCAAGGCAGGATGAAGGAGATTCATGGCAGGCTTGTGAGTGTATGAGTGAGATGAGGTTTCTCCTGATATCATGGTGAAGATGAGTTGACGATGCTGGCTGTAAGGTCGACATACCGCCTCCTCCTCCGGTGAGAACCTCATGTCCTCCTGGTCCTGGACCTCGTCGCCCTTGTCCTCGGCATCGTCGCCATTGTTCTGCCGCTTAGGAACCTCATCCTTGCTTCCCTCGTCAGTGCCAGGCATCGCGCAGGCGCATGTGAAGACGTGGTGTTCCAAGTAAAAAGGTAGGGAGGAGCGTCGTGGCGATGAATGGCTCGATCGAGGCGATAGGGTAGGTGGGCGTGGTGAAAAGTCGGGATGCGATTCGACGTGACGACGACGTGGGGGCAGCGGCGTACACGGTACATTGTGGGGCCCGGTGACTGCGTGTGCCCGCTAGGTAGAGGTACTTTTACCCGGCTGCACTCTGCCCCTCCCCCTCGGCTGTGCCTTGACCTTTTGCCTTGATTTGGAACTCAAGAATTCAGCCTTGTACATTATCGTTGGGATAAATCGTCATCATTCTTGAGGTATGTCCTAGGGAGTTTCTCTTTATTCTGAATATCTCTTGTCGTTCATGTTCCATAGATCCAGCCCCCCTGTCAAGCCTCTCTTTGCACCGCACTCGGGTTCGTGAACTGACTCATCCTAGAAAATTCTCATCCATATCGCAGCGTAGCAACAGCTAGATAGAGTTACACATCACGTTATAGACGTTATCATGGGCTCCCAAGCAGAGTGAGCTATAAGCCCAAGATGCTGAGCACGCTAGACACTTCGCTGACCACTACCCTTAGCTTCCCTCCTATCAGGGCATGCATCTTTGACATGGACGGCCTGCTTCTCGACACCGAGGATCTCTACACCAAATGCGTCAACATCATCCTTGAGAGGTTTGGCAGGCCGAACTTGCCCTGGGCCATCAAGGCGCGCCTCCAGGGCCGCCCGGGGCCCCAGGCCAACAAGATCTTTAGCGAATGGGCCCAGCTGCCCATCACCCCGGAGGAGTACATGGCCGAAAACGCGGCTCTGCAGCGGAAGGTCTTTCCCTCAGCGGCGCCGCTCCCCGGAGTAGAGAAGCTGCTTGCGGACCTGGACAAGACTTCGAAAGACGCATCCCGTCGCGTCCATGTCGCACTTGCCACCAGTTCTCACGCAGCAAATTTCAAGCTCAAGACGGATCACTTGACCGATTTCTTCTCTGTCTTCCCGCAGGAGAGACGTGTGCTTGGCGACGATACGCGCGTGGAGCCTGGTCGTGGCAAGCCGCTGCCGGACATCTTCCTGCTCGCGCTCAAGACCATCAACGACACCCTACCCGAGGGCGAGGCGCCCATCAAGCCCGAGGAGTGCCTCGTCTTTGAAGACTCGGTGCCCGGCGTGGAAGCTGGTCGTCGCGCCGGCATGCGTGTCATCTGGTGTCCGCACCCGGGACTGAAAAAGGAGTACACGGGCCGCGAGGACGAGGTGCTCGCTGGCCGCACGTTCGAGGCTGGTGCGGTGGACCTGCACCAGGTGGGCGAGATTGGCGACGGCTGGGCCGAGTACAGGGAGACGCTCGAGGATTTTCCTTACGAAAGGTACGGAATCGTAGTTCCTTCGTAGAGGCAAGTGTAAGAATTCGCCCGAAGATAGAAATTCTATAGCGCTTGGCATAGGCAATAGACTTGAATACACATATCCACTTTCGTCATGCGTGACGTCTTTCTAGAAGTCTTGGCCTCGTCCACTAGAGCAATTTTCTTTCTGGCCGAGGAGCATGCCTCCGGGTGCTGCACAAATAGGGATGGTACGGGTTTGCCAAGGCATGGAAGAATCACGATTCAGTAATTGGTACTTGCGGGAAATTCTGAGAAGGATACGGGATGTCCGAAATAGAAGGGCAGCTTTGCAAGTCGAAGGGGTTCAGATCAGGGACCTACGGATCAATGTTCATTATCCCTCCACAATCGCAAGACATAGCATTGCTCGCGGATAAAAGATGAGCACAAAAGCACAATTCAATAGGCATAACCAGGGACCGGCTCCTCTGCTGATAGCATGGCAACCATATCCCGTTCCTGCCAATCGCTCCGTCTTTCTGGCCATCCCATGTGTAAGTGAGACAACATTCCGAACCAGGATGCCACGACTTGGCGGGTACAGGAGACTTGCTGCCTAAGACAGACACTCCTCGGAGAGAGGGAAAAACGTGACGGATGAACAGAAGCCGACTGGAAAGGCGAGGATATGACGATCAGCGACCATTGATCGACTGAGAGGCCGAGCCCTCGGGAGGACTTATGGGTGGCAGTCTCGTTCCCTGCTGCAACGCTGTTGATCTTGTCTCATGCAAGATTGGAAGATCCAAAGACTTTAGACCCAAGTTGCTATTCCTCGGTCGTACCGGCGGACGCTGGATGCTGCGTTGCGGGAACGGCGCCGCCGTGCGGAACAAGCCGAAGCCGAATGGGTGCAGGCGCAATATCGTATCAGCGCGGACAAAGTAGAGAACGCAGGCCACGAACCCTGCTTGGTAATCTGACGTGATGATCAACGGCCGTGTGCTCCCTCGGGAGCAGTAATGCAAACTTTCTTAAGCCAAGGATCATTGGGCCGCCCGACTATGTCTCACGAGGATCCGCCCTTGTGGCAGCCCACGCAGGGTCGTCGCCGTCCTTGTCCTTTATAAGGTCCATGATGCCTCCCACTCTGAGGTTGTAGTTGCAGATTCACCCATCCGGCTTGTCATTCTTCGAACGATCGGTACTCGCAGCGACTAGAAAACTGCAGCCTCTGAGTGCAAACATGTACACGCCCAGCAGCCTTGTTTCCGCCCTTGGGCTGGCTTCTCTAGCCCTTGCCACCGTGGTGCCCGAGACCGACTACGATGCCATTGTTGTTGGAGGTGGACCGTCGGGACTGTCTGCTCTGAGCGGCCTGGCTCGTGTGCGTCGCAATGTTCTCCTCATCGATTCTGGCGAGTACCGAAACGACCAGACGAGACACGCCCACGACGTCCTCGGCTTCGACGGTTAGTAACAGCCACTCCAAGAAGCATGCCCGGCATGATCGAAGGGATTCTGACCTTGAACTCAGGCGTGACACCTGCTTACTACCGCTGGTTGGCCCGCGAGCAAATCTCCCACTACCCCACGGTCCAGATGATGAACGGCACCGTCCTGAGCGTCAACGTTGGCAACAACAACACATACTTCACCGTCAACATGGCCGACGAAACCTACACGGCGCGCAAGCTCGTCCTCGGCACCGGCCTGCGGGACATCCTCCCAGACACCCCGGGGCTGCAGGAGAACTGGGGCCGCGGCATCTACTGGTGTCCGTGGTGCGACGGCCACGAGCACGCCGACCAGCCGCTCGGCCTGCTCGGCGACTTGACCGACATGCCCGGTATGGTCCGTGAGATCCTGAGCCTCAACAGGGACATCATTGCGTTTGTGAACGGCACGGATACTGAGGCGCAGCGGGCGAGCACCGATTCCATCTTACCCAACTGGGAGCAGTATTTCATGTTGAACAATGTCACAATCAACAACGGCACCATCTCGGAGATTGTCCGTCTGCAGGAGGCTTCCATCCAAGACTACGACCCGAGCCTGCCGACCGCCCCCGAGGAGGATCTATTCGAGGTCAGGTTCGAGGGCGACGAGCCCGCCGTGGAGCGCCAGGCCTTCCTTGCCAGTTTCCCCTCGACCCAGGCATCGGACATCGGCCGGGCCATGGGCATCCGCCTCATCAACGGACGACTCGGAGCCAACGACACGAGGGGCCTGGCAACGAACATTCCCGGCGCGTACGCCGTCGGCGACGCCAACTCGGACATGGTGACCAACATTCCGCACGCCCTGTCCTCGGGCAAGCGCGCTGCAGTCTTCATCCACGGTAAGCAACACCCTCCAAAATCCCCTACCATATTGTACATAAGTGTGCTAACTCTGAAGCAGTGCGACTCGAGCAAGAGGAGCTCGAGGTGGCTGTTGCTGAGAGAGGCAAGATGACCAAGCGTGAGATGCACGAGCGTGTGCGTGACGTCTGGGAGAAGATGAACGATGACAAGAACGACATCCTGTATGCTGGGGAGTTTGACCAGTAAAGACGAAATAGAGCGTGGTTTTGGAGTATCCGCGCGTGGCCATGGCGGCGTGAGGTTAAAATAGACGGTCGCTAGAGGTAGACATTAGACTGTAAAAAGATATTAGAGAGATTTCAAGATTAGTCGTTCATAGAACGTATAAAAGAGAAAGTCAATCCCAAGACACATTCAATTTATCTCCATGCTATCTTCTTCTCTCACACCTTTTGTCTTGGTTCATTTCTGCACTGATGAGATAAAGCACAATCGCGGCGACGGATTGCCCGCTTGACACGGTTTCTTGTCCATAGAGATTCTTCAGCAGAAGGGGTTGCAAGCATCCCATCACTACCGTTTGCAGGCCCGACCTCTTTCTTCAGTCAAAGAGACCCGCAGCGCGAACAGAATAGCAAACACGCGCCTGTAAGGCTACAACTGCGACCTGCCTGCTGGTAGGCCTTGCAGCCTTCTACAAACCAAGATCAAGATCCTACCAAGGCCAGGGACACTTCTTGGCACTTCGCTGCAAACAAAGTGTTTGCAGTGTTTGCACGCAAAGCCGTTCCACCCACTCTTTCTCAAACAAGCAACACGCAGACACCTTCTGAAACGGCGCGACTGTCCTTCCGCTGATCAAGCCGGCACTGAAACTCCCAACCCACACTTCATCCTCTTGAGCTACGGCTCTAACACTCATTGGGGAGCTTCAACTATGGGTTCATTCATATCTTCAACACGATCGGACGGTGAAAGTGACGAGGGCAGTAATACGAAGAACGTCAACCACTCCAGCTCTCGATTTGACTCACACTCTGGCCCTTACTATGGGTCAGATCTTGGCTCAGACTCTGATCTTGATAATTTCCAAAACGTCCTTAAGGTGGTTCACTGGGTCCAAGTGGTTGGCGAAGCCGCTCGGATCCGTCTCCAGATGACACGCCCAGACTATGTATTCAACTCTTCCAAGTGGAATCATGAAGATGATTCAGACGCCGAATCATTCTATGAGATACCCCAAATTCTAGCTTTGGAAATAGATGACTCGTGTTGAGAAGAAGAGGAGTTCTTCGATGGCGTAAGCGACGAAGACTTACCCGTCTCGGGATTGCCTCTCCACGGAACGTACAACATTGTTTCCCCCCTTTACTTTCCGGATGGAGCGAATTGGATGCTCAAGATTCCCCATAACGGCGCGCCATCGCAGTGAAATTGTATCACCCCCCAGGATCTAACGTCTGAAGCCCTAGCTATGCGTCATATCAAGCAATACACCACCGTGTCTGTTCCAGAAGTGTAATCCTTTTCCTGGGATGGGGCAAATCCGCTTGGATATCCGCACATTTTGATGGAGTTTACCCCTGGTTACAGTCTTTACCATCAGTGGCACAACAAGCAAATGTCCGACGCGGAACGTAAGGCCTCGCGAAATCGTGTTCTTGAACAGTTGGCAACTATCATGCTTCAGCTCGACCAGCTCACATTTTCTAACGGCGGCCGCATCATATAAGAATATGAGTCCAGTCGGAATGCAATCAGTCACGCAATCACCTGGACCAAGGACTGATATGGCGGAGGAGGGCGACATGTGTAAGAAAAAAAGCATATCAGAGAAGAGTGTTTTGTCAGACAGCCCGACCTTTAATACACCAGACTTCAAGATCCCGAAGGACGCCGACATTTTGGAAAATGACGTTGTACCAGAGAAGCAAGACAGTAAATGAGAATGGTCCGTCGGCAAAGGAAAACATGCCAGAGGCCAGCGACGTGTCAGGGACCGACGCGTCGGAGCACGGCCGGTCTCGGAACGCCCGAGAATGGTACACGTCTTCGTTAAGCGAATATCCAATTGTTTGCAACGACGACAATTTTGATTATGCGAAGTTTTATGAAAAATCCGAGGAGAAGTTGTGTCGTCTCTTTGCCGATTGTTTGATGGAGTTGGGCATAGATCACAACAGCTTTGTCCTGCCCCCCTCCCCGACTCCGATATCCAGAACATCCTGATATCTGCCGAAGGGGTCGTGCTGGGCTTGATTGACTGGGACGGAGTGGAAGCGGTGCCCAAGTCTTACATAAATCGACGATACCCAGGATGGCTGACCAAGGATTGCGACCCTGCCATGTACGGCTGGTGTAGTGACAAGTCGATATCCGAAAACCGGCTTGACGATTGCCCAGCGGAGCTCGCACGATGCCGCAAAGTCTATCCCAAAGTCACGAACAAGTTGACGAAGAGCGATGGCCTGGAGACGCGCACCTCACTCGTCACCAACAACCTCGACGCTGTCATTTGTGTCCCTCGCCTCAGGTCTGCCGTATTGAAAAAGATGCTGGAAGAAATGGACGAATTGAGCGGGATTCAACTCAACGAGAACGGAGAGGACCTGGTTTGCTTTTTCGAGCAGTATGGCGAGAGGGGTTTGGATGATATCTCTCAAAACTGCATGCGGGAGGTGTTCACCAAGATGCTGAACAATGAGAACTTGGGAATATGAGGGTTGTGGCGCACTATTCAATTCTTTAGGCGTTAGCCAGACGGGGCGATGAGTATATGATAGTCATTGTACGCAGATACTGAGACCTTGCATTTAAATCCCTTGGCAGTATTATAACAGCAACAATTCAATTTGAGCTGGTGACGTTTCGGGACTCCTCTATGACGTATAAATGATGACCACGCCGGTGCAATTCACTTGTCGCTGAGCCTCTCAACCAACCTACCTAATTCTTCACATAAATCTGCCGACAAAGAATCAGCATAAGGGGTTATCAATCACAATACCCTTGTTGCCATGTCTGGAACCGCTCCTAATGATCCCTCGCCAGGCGGTCACGCCACGGACCGGGGTGTAGAGCAGACGAGCCTCGACTCAAACCAGCACGGCCAAGCACAGCAAGTAAACATCACCTAGAAACGCCGTCAAAGGAAATAGTTTCAAGCAGAATGTTCGAGCTCCTCCTTCTGCTAACGCTGAATTTCAGGAATATCATTGACGAGACTAAGGATACCCAAGGTTCAGTTGTGGACCGGAATATCGGCGAGACTATCGATGCCGGCAAGGGAGAGGAAGGCATCTCGGGTCGTGTCGACGATATATTGAACCAAATGACAGATGAAGGATCAAAGGCCAAGGGCAAGGGCGAGTCGGTGACTGGTCAAGGATTCAGGGTTGGGGAAAACATAGACGCCCACGACCTAGCGAGTAGCAAGCAGCCTTAAAGCCAGGCGCTTCGCCTTTGTTATGAATCAAATATAAAAAATCTGGATGCTATTGGGCATCCCCTCCATGTTCGCCACCTATTGACGATGGTATCTGTATCATCTCTTCAAGCGACCTGGGCAGGTTATTGCTCGCGGGATTCTTGATGAGAATGAACAAGGGCTAAGTTTTGGTTAACCTAGGAGAACCCTTGCATAGATAAGAGGGGAAAATGCTGTGGAAACATCCGAAACTAAGTCGCTGGCTGGACTTTGAACTACGCAGCATTGAGCCTCAAGTCTTGGGCCAGCTGGTCACACCTAGTCGACGACAGGGGCTTACACGAGCCCAAATCCTTCAGCCGCCAAACCCTGCCTTGTCCAGTGGAGAAACAGCAGTCAGCAATCCCCGCTTCGCACATCGGTTCAAAGGCCAGCAAGGCGCTACCGAGTGTATCTGATTATCATGGGAGCTTGCTGGTCGACAATCGAGGACGCCCCGCGACTTGTGTAGCCTTGACGAGAGCGAAGCTCTTGAAACGTACGAAAATGGCAGGTTTGGAAGCCCACAAAGTCGATGATGGCCCTTTTAAATACCAGCCACTTCAAGGGCCGATGTCTACGAGGATCCTCGTGCTGGAACCGGCGGATTCACAGTTTGACATTGTCCAGTGTCAGTTTGATGAAATCGATCTCAAGCTCACCACGCCAGCCTACATCATCCACGAGCCAGTCCTCCCTGAAGACCCTCAGCCTGGCCATGTCATTCTTTGCGAAGGACAACTCCTCTACATTTCCGAGCATACTTACTTCTTCCTGTGCAACATGCGGAGCCAAGGGGATCCACGGATGAGACGGGTCTGGAGCCCCAGGTTCAGCATCAACACAGGCGATGAGGTCGAATTGGCTGCCCAAAAGGAGCTACTCCCTCTGATTCATGGACGTGCAGTACAGAGAATATCGCTGTCCGCTTTGTACAAGCATGAGCGGCTACCATACCGTGCCATCAGGGTGCTAGAGCTCGATTCGACAGGGCAGCGCAACGGGCTTTTAACCACACGTATGCGACACATTGAATTAGACGAGAATCCCGAATATTACTACCTTGACATTCGGGAGGGTTTGACTAGTCCTTCGTGGCCCGACAAGAAGCCAATCATCTGCAACAATCGGCTTTTGTCTGTGCCGACGCCTTTGCACCAAGTTCTCTGTTCTATCTTGCCGAGAGGTCCTCGCGCCTTTTTCATTCATGCTCTGTGCGTCGATTTCGGAAATTTCGATGATGTGTCATATCACGAGGACATCTCCAAAGAAATACGGAAGATGGCCAAGGAGTGCATAGGCATCCAGCAGCCGCAGTACACGTACGGGCCGTTGCCACAGGATCGGCCACACATTCGACTACTCAAACTTCTTCCAGCTTCTGAATCCACCGAAGTGATTGTAGTAGACATTGGCCACTTTCCCCTCGATGCGTGCCCGGAATACGTCGCCCTGTCTTATGTCTGGGGATCTCCCAACCCGCCTTGGATGGTGTGCACGCGCGACGGTCGATATATAGTCTGCACGCAAAGCCTACGTGTCGCGCTGTGCCATCTCCGTGAGCTGGGAGACTTGGTTGTCTGGGCGGATGCCGTGTGCATTAACCAGAAAGACAATGATGAAAAGAGCAAACAGGTCCTTCTCATGGGGGATATCTACCGGAGAGCTTCGCGAGTGGTTGTCGAGCTAGGCATCAACTGTGACGACGACAAGCACCGCGTCTGTCGCGTCTTCCCACCCATCCTCATCAACATGCTCTCTTTGACGAGCCAGGTGCTACGGGCTGTTCGCCCGGAGAGACCGTCCATCAATCCGAACGAATATTCCAAATTTGGCATACCGAGCTACGGCCACAAAGCATGGGGCGCGTGGCGTTCCATGCGGTCGAGGCCATGGTTCACGCGGTCATGGATCGTGCAGGAAGTCGCAGCAGGCAAGGATGTCACAGTACTGTACAATGGCCGATCTTACAAGTGGGACAAGATGGCCATGGCGAATAGAGTCACGGCCAACGAGCAGGTGGACTTGGATACATACAATGGCAAGATGAACATGACAAATCTGAGCGAGCTTCAAACCATAGGGAGAGCAAATACCCCGAAGCTGCTCTCACTCCTCATCACATTTAGAAATCTAGACGCCACAGATCCCAGGGACAAAATCTATGCTTTCCGAGGGTTGTCAGCCGATGGCGACTCTTCGCCTTTACCAAACTACTCCCAGGTTGTAGAGACGGTTTTCCTGGATTACGCCACTTTTTTTGTGAAGCAGGGGTTCGGTGCCCAACTGCTATCCGAAGCAGGCCTCAGCCGCTCCAAAAAGTCTCTGCCGAGTTGGGTACCCGACTGGAGTTTCAGTGTCTCGTGGCAGACGTTCAACTACAGCAAAGCACAAACGTGGGTAAGTCTGGGAATAATGGACGCGAGTATCACAGCAAGCAACAGTAATGCAAGTATCAGAGAAAACCAGCCCGGCATCCTCATTGCCCAGGGCTGTATCGTTGACAAGATTGTCAGGGTCAGCACTTCAGTGTCAAATACTTATGTATACGGCGAGCATCAAAATCGACCTCGCATAGATAAGGAGATCTGGGAGCTCTACCACAGCGCGCTAAAGCTAGCGTTGGAGAGTAAAGAGCGAGACCATCGAAAGAGCCAGGCACTGTTACAGCTCACCCTGCCCTGCGGTACAAAATCCAGCTTCAAGCCTCTGCACGGTTTCTATCAACGATCCAAGGCCTTGGGAGACCGTCCAGCGGAACCCGAAAATGCAGCCGCTGTGGAAACATTCGACAGCGAACTGCGTGAGCGCTTGAGCAGCCGTCGTTTCTGCACTACTAGTGGTGGAGATATGGGGATTATCGCTACCATGGCTGATGTAGGCGATGAAGTTGCCTGGCTCAAGGGGGTGGGTGCGCCAATGATTCTTCGACGGAATGGCCGAACTCACCATGTACTGATTGGGGATGCGTTTATGATGGATTGTACTGGAGACGGGCAGCCTCTTCAGCGGCCAGATGATTCGAATTTTGAAGAAGTACAGATCGCGTAATTAGTCATGAATCTATGAGGACTTTTGCCTCAGCACAAAAGGTATGAAGACTTGAAGGGGTTGAGAGTTACCTCTAGAGGCAACGAAGAAGAGGTCAAAGAAGTGAACGATACGATCCTTGTCTTTCCGCGTCGAGCTACTGACGAGAAGCGCGAGCTTTGTCTAAGCAGATAGCAGGACCGGGCCTGCTAATTGATCCAGGGCAAGAAAGGATGCACGCAGTAGTGCGTGGTAGAGACCGAGACCCGACCAGGGTTTCGATCCGGGTCTGTCTGCGCAATTAGGAATTACCGATTTCACGTCCATACTTACCTGATTCCTTAATGCTGTTCAGTAATACTATATTGTTTGAATTAATGTCTGGTTGTTGGTCAGTTGGACGCCATCCTGCTTCCCGTGCATCATGTAGGATGAAAGATGTGCCATTCTCTTTACATTGATGACTTATTTTTGCTTCTTAGTGATAATACAATCAGAGAGATAGCTGATCATAGACTAAGTAACCAAGAGCTACTGATAGACGCCAGTCTCTTCCATCTCATGAAAGTTTCTTAGGCCCAGGTCATAGCACTTATAGTAAACGCAACATGTTCACCATTAGGACCTTGAAGATTGGATGAACCTTGAAACTGTCGGACATGTTTCACGCCCGAGTACTTTTGGTTCATATTAGTATCCATGTTAGCTAATTGACGAAAGACCAGGAGTCCTCGGTCATGGCCCAGTGCCTTGGCCCGCGCCTCAAAAGCCAAGAACTTTTGGTTTTGTGCAAGACCATGGGAAATAGATGAACTTGGATAAGAAGTAAGGTGGTCTAAGAAGCTCACATTTACATAAGGGTGCGGGTTAACCATAAGGTCGAACTCGTGCCATCGCGAATCCCTACAGAATAGCAGCTATTCCGCCTGGAGTAAAGAGTTCAAAAATCAGTTGTTAACAGATGAAGCCCTCAAGACGACTAAAAGTAAGAATAGAATGATTTCTCAGACGATAAATTGGCAAATTGCCCGAGTAGAAGTATAACGAGACAGCCTGGTACGTCGTCCCCGAGACTACTTGATCAATAGTGGTAATTTTGATTTGCATATTAACTACGATTTATCTTGGGAAGTTGACAAGCGAATTGAACTACGCATGATATTTCCCATATTTTATTCGGAAGCGTGCTTACATTGTCTATTCTCTTTGTTCCAAGGGGGAGGAAGACATGACAAAGCGCCCATTGTGCATTGGCTTCACTGTGACTTGGTTGAGGGCCAAAGACGACGCCCCTTCCTACTAACAATGCCCTGAAAACGCTTACCCAAGGCCCGAAGTCTAAAATTTGGACTCAAATTGACCTGTTCTACAATGCTGGTAAACCATCATTTATGCTTGATAGCTCGGCCTCCAATTCGCGGCTCGAGGCTGCACACTTAATATAAAAAGCCCAATAATAACGACAAATTTAAGCCTTTGATAGACTTGCCCATCTCGCTGTCTTCTCTTCGCTCATTAATCCATTAAGGCTCAAACTGTCCGTGGTACGTCTTGCCAACATCATTTCCGTTGAAGGGCTGAGGATCCCATCGACGGTTGGTTGGTCTAAAATTTGGAAAAATAAAGGAGGGAAGTATGAACTCACATCAGCATCTACAATTCTGAAAGTCAACAATTAACTCGGAAATCGGAGGAAACAAAAGCAAATGCCTTCTTAAACCTACCTTCAAGCGCCTTGCTTGGCAATCGTACGCTCGCTAGTTGCTAAGAGTAGATCTCTCCTGAATACATAGGCAGGCCGCTGAAGCTGACCACGGCAAGTTAGAATTCACTGAAGGATATATTTACAAGAACCTTGCCAAATGACGATTATGGTTCCTAACAAGATGCAAAAAGCAAAATTATGGTGGTCTCGGTGAGGTTCGAACTCACGACCTATGCATAGCTTCCAATCATAATGAAAGTATAAGAACACAACGGTAACCACTCCGCTACGAGACCAAGTGGTGCCACATTTTCCCTTAGCATAAACTATACGCTGTACATCTATGTCTCTTTCATGCAATGCTTGCGAAATCCAGCCTGATGCGCCGCAGGGACAAGAATGTAAAACTCATTTACAAGCACATAGCTCGGGATCACTAATTTTCCATAGAAATATCATAGTACTGGCGTTTATGTGCCTCCTCATCAATCCGATTTCCATTACAGAGCATTGTAGAGGGTCATCCATGACTCGGACAAAGTAAAGATGCATAACGAGGAAAGATGTTCGTTCCTACGAGATGCGATACGTAGGGTCGTAAGTCACGAAACAGCTTGCACGGTGTGATTATTTCATTCAGAAAGATGGGTGTTAGCAGTTACCAATGCAAGACCCTGGTGCTTCACTCCGTGATGCTGAACAGAATCAAAAGAAAGAACGACTCGGCTACTTGTTCGCATGGATGCAGAAAGTTAGCACCTGCTTAGCGAGTAGTGTGAGTCGCCTGCCTTCACATGTTCTCGCCTATCAAGCCCAATGATGGAAACAGCACGGGACGCATCCCGAAGCGAAGGTGAATCATCCATCGGTAAAGCATGGTCATGCATTCAATCTGACACTGTGTCTGGTGACAACAACATTTCTTGACTATTCATCTTTATATTAGCGCCGCCTCATCATAAGGCATCATGAATAGCCTGTACGCGGTCGCCTGCCTCGGGGTACCTACTACCCTGCTCTTTACCAAGTACGCGGATCTGTGGTACTGGCGGCCGAAAGTACTCCGACACTGTCTGGCACGCCTCGTCCCCATTGACGTTGCAACACCCGATGGCACGAAATCTCACATCGATAGTCATAGAACGTACAGATTCGTAAGGGATGCAGTCAGAGCTCGCATTGCAGAGCAAGTCAACGACCGGCTGAAAGAGGAGGACCAAGGCGCAAAGGTCCACGGTGACCCGATTTGGTTTTCGCAACGGTTCGATGGCCTAGGCCAGATGCAATGGTCCATTATTGTACGGGGAAAGCAGTATGGCTTGCTGCAGATACCGGGTCCTGGAGAAAAAAATGTCGAGACTAACACGCTTGCCGTGAGTGCCACCAAGGAGAGCTACTCCGCACTCCTTCATCATTACATCGTACCGCAGAGAGTGGAGGCGGAACGCTGGAGTGCTGGAGCGCTGCGCTCGTACGAGTATCCATTGGCCAGCAGACACATCATGACCCTTGTTGGGTGGACGACTCGCCGCGACTGCCGGCTCGAACGTGCGTGCGAAAAGTGCTCGATGCCGATGCCAGCCACAAGGAGGAACTACAGGAAATTTTCGCTCCATTTTGCATCTCTCATTGTGGCGCACAAGGCTACTGATTGGGACTGGCTCGTCTTCAGCCTGTTCACGCCCGGAATGGAAGAGGATTGCTCTCCAGGGCGTGCCCGGGGTCATTGCTCTTACGTGGCTGCGGAGGCTTGAACGGCTCAGGGTCAGTTCTGGAGAAGAACCTACGCCCTACCTAAACGAAACCATTGAGGCGATGAGGACATACTGCGTCGAGAAGCAGTATGAGTACATCACACACATCCTTATGCGGACCAAGACAAACACCGCCGGCACCAACAGATTGGTGCAGCCGCCGCTGTCAGAGGCAGACGTTTCAATACGAATGAGTGCTGCACGCGAATTCCGAATGGCTTACACGCAAGCGTTTGACCGCAGAGGCTTGGAGATGTACAATTACGGTTTCACGAGTGATCTCGACGGCGATGCTATTGACTGGACCGAAGATGTTGTTTGAAGCTGGGCGACTTAGCGAGGGCATAGCATACAGAAGGTTGTATTTTCAGCCAAAAGTGAACCGGACAGTGTCTCCAACAAGGACTATGAGTATGTAGCTGATTCATTAGTTTTGACATTAGCCGGCAGCGATCAAGCAGCGATACAAATACAAGTCAAATGAAATGTCTTAATCTATCTTGAGATGCTCTCATGCTTCCTGACAAATAGAGAATCTTCTACCAGCGCCCTAATTTATAATCAGCCCGTCTAGCCAAATGAGCCAAGGACGGACCGCAGCCGACGGAGTTCCCGATAGTCAACTCCGCGCAACCATCGATCCGCAATGGTCCGAGCCATGGTGGATCCCCCACCTTAACCAGGATATGCGCCTATCTTGCAGGGTCTTTGTTTTGGTAGCTTGTCCGCTAGTGGCAATCCGCGGCATCGTGCCGAGGCATAAAAGAAAAATAGTTCTGAGCTACAACGCGGGAGTGCGGATTGCTAGCTGCGGAGTTTCAATCTTGTTGATAAGGACAGTGGTTTCTCTACTTTGACTTGGTTGACTTGGATTTTGTGTCACAGCTTTCACAAATACACTATCATCACATCACAATGGGGGGCATTATCGACCAGCCGTTAGAGTTGCCATGCGGCTTGACGCTGCGGAACCGCCTAGCCAAGGCGGCCATGGCCGAGGGCTTGGGGGATGCAGATTGCCTCCCAAACGCGGCTTTGCAAAAACCCTATGAGGCTTGGTCTGGCGGGCAGTGGGGTCTCGTCATTACAGGTGTGTATCTGTTGCCTCGACGTGGTTTAGAGGACCAAAGCTAAGGACTTGAAGGAAACGTGCAAGTCGACATTCGACATATGGGCGGTCCAAAGGACGTGGCTCTAAACGAAGACGTTGACCAGGAGAAGCAGCTTCAGGAGTGGAAAGCGTGGGCTGCGAGCTGCAGTAAGAACGGCACAGCAACCATTGTTCAGATCAACCACCCCGGAAGACAATCCTACCTTGGAGCAGGCAAAAGAGGCGTTTTCGAAAAGACGTTGTCCGCGAGTTCTATACCCGTCACGATCGGCAACGGCCGAGCAGCAAGCCTCCTCAGCCGCGTCATGTTCGGCACGCCCAAGGAGATGACGACGGCCGATATCGACGACGTGGTCCGCCGCTTCGCCAAAACTGCCCGTCTCGCCGCAGACGCAGGATTCGCCGGCGCGGAAATCCACGCCGCACACGGGTACCTCCTGACGCAGTTCATGTCGGCTACGACCAACAAGCGGACCGACGCGTACGGCGGCTCGGCGGCGGCGCGGGTCAAGATCGTGGTGGACATTATCCGCGCGGTGCGCGCCGAGGTGCCCAAGGGCTTTTGTATCGGTATTAAGGTGAACTCGGTTGACCACCAGTCTGCGGAGGCACTGAGGGACTGTGTTGAGCAGCTGAAGCTCATCGAGGCTGCGGGCATCGACTTCGTCGAGATTAGCGGTGGTAGCTACGAAGATCCACAGGCAAGACACCTTCCCCAAGCTGATCCAGGAGGAATACTAACGCTCGAAACAGATGTCCACCGGGAAACAAGGGCAAAAGTCCGACCGAACCCTCCGCCGCGAGGCCTTCTTCCTCGAGTTCGCCGAAGCCATCCGCTCCGACCTGCCCAACCTGCACCTCATGGTGACGGGCGGCTTCCGCACGCGCGAAGGCATCGAAGACGCTCTCTCCAACGGCAGCTGCGACATCGTGGGTATCGGCCGGCCCGCGGCGGTGGAAGCAGCGCTGCCCAGCAAGAAGCTGCTCGGCGACGGGCCCGCGGACGGGGAGACTAAGCTGCTGAAGCAGAAGTTCGAGCAGCCATGGCTGGTGAATGCGCTTGGGATCAAAGCGATTGGCGCTGGTGCCGAGTCGGTAAGATATGCAACTGTCAATCTGAATAGTGATGTTGAGTGCTAATGACTTGGTAGAAATGGTACGCTGATCAGCTTCCTAAGCTCAAGTGAAGTTGGTGTTTTGAGATAGGGGTTGAATAGATGGAGTTGGTCAGTTCTTTTCTTGGGTACAATGAAATTAGCCAATACTAGAATATTAGATACCAATTTAATCAAATGAATGAGGAACCTGGCATAACCACGAGGTTCTTACATCATGGTATGGCTTCCACAATCAAGTGTCAGTCGACTCATCGCTGCTTTTGCTATACTCATTCGATTTGGACTATCATGACCTTCTGCCTTCCCAGTCCATCACATTGTGAAAGTCGTCTGGCATGACTTACGTGGCTGCCAGCCAACCTCATCCTAGTAGGAAGTCTTCAGATCCCTCAACCGCAAAACCGAACGCCCTCAGTATCGGGAACCCCTCTCCAATCCGTAATATACCGCTAACGCAATGCCTCCGTATCTTTTGTGTTTAATAAAAGTCTCCAGACCTTGAACAAAAATGCAGAAATAACATCAGAACCGAAACGCCCCTAATCCTGATATCGTTCCATAGACTATGGATCCCCTGTACTTGCCAACTCCATGTGAACAGACACAGTCGTGGAACACTCAGTAAGCGGGCGGTCCGCCAACGAAAATAGTTAACTTATCAACGGCGTCCGAAGTGACCACCCCAGAAGCATCCTCGTTACCCGTCGGGTTGACATCATCGTATGGAAACGCGTATCCCTTTCCGTCGATCAGATACTTGTGCACCAGGCGGCTGTAGTGATGGGTGGTAGCGCCCAGATAGTAGTAACGCGAGTCAAGGTTGGGCTGGATGTGGCCCCCGGCCTGGAAGAACGTGGAGCGCACAAAGGCCGAGCACAGTCGTGGGATAACAGCCGAATGGACGGCATTGTCGCCACCTTGCAGGTGGAATGGGCCGCCGTCACAGCCCCAGATGTCCTGTGCGGATGGCTTTGCGTACGGGCGGTTGTCGCCCGTGCAATACAACAAGTCGCCGTAGACCTGACAGCCAACGAGACCACACACACCCTGGGTATCAATGATCAACGGTTCACCTGCGAATCGCCTCCACACACGGTCGACGTACGCTTGCCAATACAAGGTGAAGGTATCGGGCCTCACAACGTTGAAGTCGTCGGGCGAAAGAATGCGTACTAGATTCCCCTGCTCGTTTGCAATGCACATGCTGCTCCATGGCTGGCCATCAGCCGCCGTCTGAGCAACCAGATCGTTGCAAATGTCGGCGACAGCACCTGGTTGAAGTCCATACGTCTGCTGGACAGGAGTGCCATCTGTCGAAGTAAGCTGCATACCAAGTACCATGCCTACAAAGTCGACGTAGCTAATGTTAGCCAAGACGCTGCGGTCTCGCGTACAGGTCAACTCGACGAAGCCCCATTTCAGCCCGGCGTTGGGGTCTTCGAGGTTGCTGAGCGAAGGCTGCACAAGCCCGTCCCATCCCTCTGGCATCCTCACCATGAAGAAGGTAAGCGGGCCTTCGCTGAAGTAGATGCGGGCCGAGGACAGACTGATGGGCAGAACCAAGTTCAGGGTCCTGCCTTGTGCCGGCAGCGGGATGGCCAGTTTCTGGGGGATCGACACAGGCTCCAGAGAGCCGCCAGAGCTGGGATAGATCAGGCTCCCGTCAGCACCCAGAAAGACGATGGCATTGTTGTCGTCCAGGCCTGAGACGTAGGCGTAAACCGGGCCGCCGCCAAAGTTATTAACAAACTCTAACGGCAGGTTGATGGGCACCGCCCTCTTCTGAGGCTGGACAACGTGCGAGATTGGGTTAAAGGTGCCGTTCAAAAGGTTTTTGTCCTGCACCACGACCTTATCCACGCCTCCGGGGCGCGCAATGGTGTAGCCGTTTTGTTGCGAGGGCAATATGCTGCTGGAAGGAAGTGCTGCACTGCAGACCAGCAAAATAAAAATCACAACGAAAGAGCGCATGTTGAGGTAACAGGCCGAAGCGAACACAATTTTCAGATCAAGTAACGAGGAGTGAAAATCGCGAGATCAAAGGGGAACCCGACGACACCCCCCACGTTCAAGATGTATGCAGATGGACAATGCCAGATGAACCGAGACAGAAGACGAGCGAAAGTAGATGTAGAAGAATAGAAGGAGAGAAGAAGATGCAGTGAGTCCATGGGATTAAGTTCATGGCAAAGAGCGGGTATGAAATAAACGAATGGAATAGGCAGCGATGGCTGGGGACTCAAGTGAATGTATGGATGATGATCCAATAATGGTTTCAACGCCAACGTGGGACACGTGTTTTCAGTGTGAATGTCTGACCTTCCCTGATCGCCATACTCCTAGCGTGGTGGTCGTCGTTGGTTTTCAACATTTTGACCTCCGTGGTGGCTCAGCCGACTAGCAATACCCCTTGCAACAGGGCGCGGAGGCGCTCAGCCGCCAGGACTGAGCGTCCACCACTCTACCTATGTACAAGGGTGTGTCCATAGAACGGTGTACGTTTACAAATCCCGCTCGTGCCAATGATCAAGTGAGTGAGACACATATGGTAGACTAGCCCATGTTTAAGGAGAGACACCTCCGGGCGTGGTCGGGACCTCGGATGAAGCTTTGGGGCAGAGACGAAGCTTCGAGAGAGGGTCAATCGACTCTTGGATAATCCCAACGGTTGTCATGTTATCACATGTGTGAGTGATACTAGTATTAAAACTCTATCGTGAGCCCACACGATGCGTGGAGGAGTAGTAGCACTAGTTGTACCCAGAACGATGGCAAGGACGACGAGCATGAAGTAGGAACTGTTCAAAACGGACTCATGGCGAGCTCTCGATACTCCCATGAACGCTGCGAATACTTGCCCACGCCACGCCCAGCTCCCTCTCCACCGATCCGCGAAACTCCTGATCCCGCTCACTCTCCAACGCAACATTATCACTCCTCACAAGATCGAAAACCTGCTTGACATCGCCCAAATGTGTGTTCACAACAGCGCGAACCTCCGTCTGCAGCTCCCCCGCCAGCACGTCCCACGCCGCCTTGCAGTCCAGTATCAAGTCTTCGAAGACGCTCGCGGAGGCGAGGGCACTGTGGATGATGGCCTTGCGACGCGCGTCGCTGCCTCGGCCGCCTTCCATGTTGCAGTTTTCGTATGCGCTCTCCATCTTGCGCCCGATGAGAGACGTGCGGATCCCGGAGAGCATGTCTGTTCGTAGGGTTCTGGAAGTTTGGTTAGTGACGTGGTAGGTTGGGTGTGGGCCGCGATGGATGTACCGGATCTTGCGTCGGTGTTGTTCGAGGATGTCCTCGATGGCCGACTGGATGAGAGACTCGCGAGAAGAGATTGCTTGGACGAGAACCTGCATCGTTTCGGGGGACTGTACCAGCTCGGTTTCTAGTGCGGTGACAAGTTAGTATTTGAACAGATACCTTCACGGAGAACTGGTAAGGTTCGACGGCCAACGTACCAATGAAATCGATCATACGATCAAGTTCGTCTTGCACGAAGCTCATCACTTCGTTCGAAAGATCCTTATACTCGCTGCCTAGTTCTTGAAACGGCCCGGTCAGGTCTTTCACCATGCCCACAATGGCCTCCTCGTTCCAGTTATGGTATCCGGCAGTAGGTGTTGAATAGTCGCCGTAGTTCCGACAGAAGGCAGAGTATGTTGCTATAGTCTGTTAGCAGTCTTCAAGTGTCCGACAGGATGTCTGCAATCTGCGCACCATGATGCCACTATTGCTTCTTGTTAGCATGAGCAGTCAATGATTTGTAGAGGCTGGCATTTCCTTACTCCTGACCAAGAAGCCGCTGCTCTGTTGGCTACCCTGCTCCAATCACTCAACTCTTGACCTGGTGATGTCAGACGGGGAACAGAAAATAGTACGCCGAAGGCTTACTTACGGTCGTAGATAATTTCACTAAAGTCCTTGCACATTGTCTGCTGTATCGAATTCAAAAACGACTTTCGTCCTGTCCATTCCTGGCGCTCAGTCAGAGATCGCCAAGCAGATATCATAGATTCGACCACTTTACTTTCTTAAGACGCTTCTCCAGCGCGTCCAGAGTATCTCGAATGGCCTTCTTCTCCTCCGCCCCCGCACTACCAGCCCCAGCCTGCACCCACAGCTCAAGGCTGCTGAGCAGCGCAGGGATGTCATGCTGCATGTATCGCTTCGCAATGCGCAGTTGGCTGTGCGACACCATAGCCGTACAGTGCCTACGGACGTCAATAATGCCACTCAGTCTCAGGTATGGTGTGGATTCGTCTCGCGACTTGTCTCTGTGCTGCGAGTACATGGAGTTGCTGACGCAGAAGGCTTTGATGCCGTTGGGGAATGTGTCCTTGTAAGTTTTGTGCAGTGCAACGATTACGTCTTCGTTTCGGTTCGTTATAAGATACTCTTGAAGTCTAATTTACTTGTTAGCAAGCTCCATGTTTTTGGCGAGTGACTGCTTACTCGAAATTCAATAATCGCTTTTCTCGTCTGTGATTTGCGTCAGTTGAGCCAAGCAATCTGAAAAGAGCCGCTACCCACTCAATGTTCCATTTGCATCGATTCAGACGATTGTATTCCATTACCTCTTCTTCCAGCATGTCTTCGAGACCAGTTTCATTCCACTCGGTCATCTCAGCGTCGAGGTCTGCGATTTGGGTCTCCTTGTCCGAGATTGAGTCGAGGTGCTTCCGGATCTTCTTCGCCCTGACACCTTTCCAGTCTCTCATGGCTTGCTCCGGAACGATGTCCTACACTACTTATCAGCCAGATATCGCTTGGAGAAATGCTTGTCCTACATCCGATCTTGTGCAGATTATGCCGACGTTGCTGAGCTGTGCTTGCCGCGAAAGATCAACAACACATTTTACACCGACGTCGGTAGTCGCTCGGCCGATGTTGCACACTACGAAGACCTCGTCGCACTCGAGTACGTATCTCTCCGTAATGTTCTGTCGCGCAGAGTTCAGGTCGCGAAGGCCTTGGCAATGTCAGCACGAAACAATTCTTGGCCTGGGAAAAACCTACCTGGGAGGTCCACCAGAACGAGACCCTTGCTAAGAATATACGCGTTCAAGTAGACCCTATGAATATTAACATATGGCGCGCGAGGCTTATTTATCGTCTAGCGTACTTGATTTTTCGTATGTACGGCCAGAAGGCAGGCTCCGTTTTGGAAGACGACTCTGATGTGAGCCTCTGCAGCAGATCCGAGCACTCTTGGCTGGTGTGGCAGACTTTCTCCCCTCTGAAGGAAGTCGGACGTGAATCTAGAGCCCACAGCATGAGTGTCGCCAGTGTAGACTTCAGGGACCTGTCCAGCAACAGCCCTTTGTCACTGCCCAGTCGGCCTCGAAACATAGTTCGGAAGGTATCTTCCGCAAGTTTGGACTTGGCCTCGCAGTCTCGTTTCTCTTCGCCTTCTAGCTCGGCCACGTGCGAGTGGTAGTATCGGTAAGCTTTTAGCATCGTGCGAAGCTGCATCTGGAGCTCCGACTCGCTGAAAAGCTCGGCGTCAACAATGAAGGCGTCGCGGTCATGGTAGCGGTATTCGGTGACGACGCATGTGCAGGCTGCACCACTGTTGCTCTGCAAGGCAGTCAGTGTCACTGACCAGGTAAAAGACGGGGCGGAGACGGATGGGAGAAGAATTTCACTTACTGCTCGAGCAAGATCCTTCACGTCTAGTAATGAATTCAGAAGACTGCTTTTGCCTGAGACAAACCATCAGCAAACTTATCGAGCTTGAATACGTTTGTTACTTACCAACACCAGAGTCGCCGACAAACCCTACCGTCCTAGTTGAAGGACAAGTAAAGCTAGCCAAGGCCTTGACTTCGGAGTGAAGGCTTTTCATCATGGAATCCGGGTCTCTGTGAAGACTCGTTATCTCAAGGGCATCTTGAACCGACTGCATGGTTGCCTTGGCAGTCTTGAATGCACCCTGAAACGTCGGGTTATTGAACACGTCGGTCGGAGGCTCCTCGTCAGCGACTTCGTGACACCGGGCCTTGACGCGCGGGCTCCTCGAACGCGATGCTCTGCTCGCGGATCTGCGGCCGTTGGGTTCGGGACTGAGGTACGCTGACGTTGTCGAGCCTCTTTCGACAGCTTTAGTGGCCTCGAGGACTTCTTTCATGGCAAAGACAGGAGGTGTCTCTAGCCGGATATTATGAAATCGCTCGCTCACCGAGGTGGTGTGCTTGTCACCAGACGAAGCATCACCATCGACAGTGGCTCCGTCCGACCCAGGCGAGGAGGGAGATGTCATGGTGCTGGGTGAAGAGCTGCCATCGCTATTCAAGGATTTGTCTTCCTCGTGTCTTCCATATTGTTCAAGGTTGTTCCCGAGCTCGGTTGAGGGAAAGGGGGTGTCTGGGTTGACGACTGAGCCACGAGTTCGTGTACAGGGCGCTTCGTTGAGAGCAGCAGCGCCAGGCTGCGAGACGGTAGGGTTGCAAGACTTTTTGTTTACTTAGCGAAGGCCTTCATCAACTATCGGGGGGTTTTGGAATAGGCACTCACAGTCATTGTATTCAGTAAAGTGGCAAATCGGTAATCAAAAAGGGTATCATAATCCGGGAAGAAAGCAAAAGCGAAAAACAGTGAGAAACAAAGTCTACAAAGGGATTATGTATAACTATAAGAGGGGGGAAAGCAGCTTGTAAGCACAGCCAACTGCGGTCTACGAGCGGGTCACAAAAGTGTATGTTTAGAAAGGCGCCTATTGTCTGGGATGGAAACCAGCGGAAACAATTCAGCCTGCAGCTTCTGCACAAACTTGAAACAAAATCCTCCTGTTGGCTGACGGTAGCGCTTCTCCTGGGTGCCGAAAGCAGAGCCAACAACACACGGCGAGGCTTTCCAGGCTTGGCATTGCAACCTTGGATAGGCTGAGGAAAGGTTGTGCGCCTGGCCTCCGAGACGGCCACTACCACATCATGACTGATTACGACCAAAAAATAATAGTAATCTTATCTTTGAGATTGTACCCGATAAGCTTTGTTCATTTCGTAGCTGGGTCTATGATTTCAATAATAGAAAACCTGCATGAATACTCCTTGACTCGTTCTGCGTCACGGCACCCACCATCTAGCCCTACACAATCTTTAAGAAAGCACATATACCCCACGACTCACTTCCCCTGTTATTCTAGACTTCTGAGCTGTCGTTATTTGTCAGACATGACAGCAGTAATAGAGCAAGGGAGGCAAATAAGCAAGAGAAAAATTAAAGGGGGAGCGCGTGTCTCTGTGGAGGGTGTGCCCTCGAAACCGTGCGTCTGCATCTCAAGATTAGGGCATACAAATCCCCGGCCCGTCAGCGTCATCGTCGATAAGAGAAAAAAATTTTCTTCAGTCGTGCGGTGCTGGGTAAAAAAAAAAAAAAAGGACATACCTAGCTGCAGCCTGCGGTTCCCCTGGAGATGAGGCGCCGTACTACCACATGCGGGCTTGGCTGTCAGTTCGCAGCGGGTCTTATGCAGGCCAAAAGGAGATGACTGATTCAGTCCCAGGTGCCCTGTGTAACGTGTCAGGTGTGTGTGTGTCGTAGATCACATTGACGGGTTCATGGTGCAGAAAGCGCAATTCTATAATGGCGTGGGGTAGCCTCGATTGAATATCACGGAATGCCCATTGGCAGCGAGGTCGTCAGATCGTCGTTTGGTGGCCGAAATTAATGTTCCGGATTACTACGCAACAGTGGACATTCTTACACTTTGCTCGACTGCCTGCCGGTGTATGCAACATCTACGATGCCCGGGTCAGGTACGCGTGCTGATCATCATCAAGCAAAATCACCCTTCCGCAGACGTAGCGTTGCCTCAGGTTCACGAGCAGCCTCCGATTGGCTTGGGCAGACATAGTTTCCTCATAGCTAAACCGCCCATAATCTTGACTGCATCTTGGTCTGCCGCTAATGCCCTGCCACCACGAGGCGGTTTCGGATAATGCAGGCCCTCCTATGGCCCAGGAAGGTATCGTCTCCTCCGCCGCCACTGTCTGAATCCAGCCATGTAGGCGTGAAAAGCAGAATCCAAGCAAAATCGATGCGTGAAGGCCCCGCCCTCAAGATTTGGGGAAGGGGGTTATCAGGTACCGGTACATGCAGTCACTTGCTTTGGGTAGAGCCAGTTCTCCCGGTGTCTAGTCCATTTGCAGCGGAGTCTGTCAATGTTTACGATAGGGACCTCCAGCTTGACTAAACCAGGTAGCCCAAGGTGTGCGATACCTAAGAGCTGTTGTATACGCGAAGCCGGGGAGAAGATCGTCTTCTCTGCATAAAGCTCGCTTTATGCGCGGGCGTCTGACTTGTCGCGTCCTGTGCCCTTGCCTGCCTCAGTTACGAAGGATAGCAGGCCAATTTCTAGTATAAAACTCCCTTCATGGCTCTCTGTTCGTACTCGCATTCTTCCTCCTCTTCTTCCTTTCTATACAAGTCTCCTCTCTCAAACTCTTCAGCATCCTGAACATACCGATACCTTTCTTGCTTGGTCATTCCTCTTGCCTACCAGCTATAACAACACCTTCCACAATAACAAAAACACACACAGCAACAATGGCCCAGCGGTAAGTTGGCAAGCTTCCTTGGCCCCTTTGCACGCTTTTTCTTCCCTCTGCCTTGTCTGTTCGCGTCTTGGTTGGCTTGGCTGACGTGTGAACATGTAGATTTGCACAAGATCGAACCGACTTGGCCCTTCCATGCGCTTCCAAACATCACGCGAACCACACCACGGACGTTCTCAACTCCCAGCCAGTCGCGTCGCCTGTCGTGAAGCCTCCACCTCAGAATCTGGACATAGACTTAGCTGGTGTGGGATCACAGTTTTCTTGATCAAGGTTCGTTCTTCACTGTGACTTCCTGTCTCGAATGAATTCTTTCTTCATACTGAGGCCATGGCTAATACACGAACATGACTTAGACACTTTCTAAAAACACGTTCGAACTCTAGATCCGGTCAACGTCGGCCTTGCTCCCCTTGCCTACATATACCGGACGACTGGTTTCTATTTGTCTTAAAACGTCCATCGCGTGCTGCACGCTGCCGTTGTCAACTATGCGTTACTTGGATATGGAGAACATGTTTTTATGAGGCTCGATAAGTGGCGGTAACGGTTAAAAAAAAAAAAAAAAAAAAGAAGCAAATTGTCTGAAAATGTCTCCTCGAAATCTTTACAGTGTCTGGATTATCTTTCAAGTCGCGCAAGGTGTCCAGCATCACCCAGTACATGTGCTAGAGCGAATGAGGGTGCCGTTGATTGAGGTGGATGATTAGTCAAAAGCATATGCTCGTTTCGGTTTGTCTGTGGGCAAGGTGTGTGCCGTGGCAAGCACAGGCAATCCCTCCCTCCGCTATTGATTGGATATTGCCATGGTCATGGATGCGAGGTAGGGCAGCTCTCATCCAACCAGCAACATCCCGCAATCACCAGCACGCCACGTTCCGGCAAAGCTGTGCTCGCCAAGACGCCGGGTGAGTCTCGCACGTTACCAAAATAAGACAGTCTATCCATGCGTCTACCTTTGACTCCTCCTGGCCGCGTGTTTTGGTGCTTCCACGTGAGGTTGATGCGGGGATGTGTGTCTGTGGATAACGGGTGCGGTCGTTGGGAAACATCGTCGCCTTGTTCTGCTCAAGAGATGACTTGGCCT
This sequence comes from Stachybotrys chlorohalonatus IBT 40285, assembly GCA_000732775.1. Lineage (NCBI taxonomy): Eukaryota > Fungi > Ascomycota > Sordariomycetes > Hypocreales > Stachybotryaceae > Stachybotrys > Stachybotrys chlorohalonatus. The sequence goes on from KL660839.1 coordinate 102,789, forward strand.
GCCTAGGCCTCGACTGTTCTTTCCCCTCTTTTATTTTCTTTCCTCATTTCTCTTTTTTTTCTTCTTTTCTCTTTCCCCTCGGCAATTAAATCACATACTGTCAGGCTCAATTTGTCCCGTCTCTGTTGTCCCACGTTCCCGAGTTCCTCGCACTTCCACACCCCCACCACCACAGCCACCCTCCTCCTAACGAGCCATAGACCATGCCCTTACACGTTGCCCACGAAACATTTTCCCCAGATTGAGAGACCGCTTCCCAATTCCGCAGTGTCCGGCGTCGCCGCGATCCCAGTGGGCCAGTTCGTAGCTCTGCCGCGACTCCCAGAGAGTGGCTTGGCACCCCTGTCGCGTGGTTTCCCTCGGAGGGCGAGTGGGAAAGGCAGATTTTATTATTAGCAGCGTGCGCCGCAGGGCAGCAGTGCTATGTTATGTTCCCGCAGTGACTGCGCCACGACTGACGCCATTTGCGGTAACGTCCGCTGGCCATTGCATCACATTGCCCAGCACACGCACCCTTGGATCCCAGCCCGCCGTGGCCAAGACTTTCCCCCCTTCCGTTGCGTAGGTACCTACCTAGTGCCTTGCAGGGACCGTCCAATCTGGCGGTTCCCCTTGGCATTCCCCCTCCCCCTCGTGCTCTGCGCCCTCCCTCGCAGGTACCCGCTTCGTATAAGCGCAGTCGATACGTAACATCGCGCTGACGTCGCCGGCAAACTGGATGAGCCTTACTACCTACTAGATGTACCACCGTATCAAGGGACCTAACCGCCGCGTCAGCCACATTCCTTCATATAAACTACGACCCCTACTACCTCTTCACCTAAACTTCTCCCTCGTTTCCCCGCACAACATTTTCCGAATCGCGCATTTACATCTACCTCCCCAACACTTCGAGCGTAGAACATGTCAGCACAAGACTACTACGGAGGCGGCGGCGGCGGCGGCGGCGGCGGCGGCGGCAGAGGAGGCGGGTATCCTCAGCAGCAGCAATACGGCGGCGGCGGCTACGGTCAGCAGAATCAGGGCTATGGCCAGCCTCCCCAGGGATACCAGCAGCCTCCCCAGGGCTATCCTCAACAACAAGTTCGTTGCCCTCCCTCCGCATCTACCAAGTTTCCTCTGCAGCCACTGATATTCTCCTCTCTACCTCAGCAATACCCTCCGCAATCCCACTCGCCCTACCAGCAAGGCCCTCCCCACCAACCGCCTCCCCACCATCAACCCCCTCCACACAGCTACGGCGCCGGCGCCGGCGCCTACCCTCCGCAGCAGCCCTACGGCGGCCATCAGCAGCAGCAGCACCACCAGCCACAGCACTCCTACGGCGGCGGCGGTGACCAGTACGACCAGCGCGGCCCCTCGCCCTACCAGCAGCCCCAGCAGCACGGCGCGTACCCCAGCGGCGGCGGCGGCCAGTACAGCCAGTACCCCCAGGGCGGCCCCGGTGGCCCCGTCGGTCCGGAAGGCGAGCGCGGTCTGGGCGCGACGCTGGTCGGTGGTGCTGGCGGTGCCTGGGCGGCGCACCAGGCCGGCGGCGGCTTCCTCGGCAGCGCGGGCGCGGCGGTGGCCGGTGCGATTGGCGCAAACGTATTAGAGCATGCCTTCAAGTAAGTCACTGTGTCATTCTGGGGTGAGGGATAAGAACCACGAGCTGATATGCGCACCTAGGGGTAAGAAGGAGAAGAAGCACAAGAAGAAGAAGGAGTATGGCAGGAAGCGGAGCGGTTCGCACAGCTCCAGTAGCAGCAGTGATTCGGATTAAGCAGCGTGTTGCAAGCTTGGGAGTATCGGGAGGACTAATGCATTCGGATAATGATGTTTGCGGTCGACCTACGATGGCCTCACATGGACTTGGTACAGTAGCCCAGCATCACGGGAAATCGCGCGCATCAATGCAGAGGAATAAGCATCTTCAGAATAGAGATAATTGCACGCCTTCGGTCACTTGTTGACATCCAACACAATCGTTCAGGGAGTGCCACCATCTCATCACGCAATTCTCTTCGCGACTCGAGAATCCTCGTCGACATTTCTTGTCGAAAGTAAAGCAACCAGAGTACATGTTAAAGGACAACCTTTCGAAATGGCAATTCGCTTCCAAAAGGGCTTCCCAGCTCCCAACGCCCCGTTCCAGGGTATTCCTCGCGTCACATAATTACCTACTAATCGTACACCATAGCAACATTAGGGCCAGCAAGGCATCGTCAGCGCCAGAATTCCAAACATCGGAGAAATCCGCTTCATTGTAATAGCATCATTACTTTGTCCATGGTCGTTGGCTGCACCATGCGAATGAAGAGCGCGGCGGCTTGACAATCCATCCATTTGCGCCATCCTCAAACACCGCCACCCATGAAGGCCGCCAGGTCGTCCAGGTCGAGCAGCTGGCGCTCAAAGGCAGCACACAACTCTGGTGCCGTCATGTCCTGCGCTGCCGTCTGGGGATCCTTGGTCATGCCATTGGGAGAATGGCCGTTCGGGCTAGACCCTCTGATGTCGGGGATTGGGACAACGGCGGCAGCAGACGGCTGAGGAGACACGCCTGGCGTGGAGATGGGGCCCGAGTTCCCATTGATGGTGGTCACGCCCGGACGACGAGGGATGGTGATGGGCGGCTCGCTATCGTCACGCGCAGATTCGGAAATAGAGCGGGCGATTGCAGTGGAATGCCCGTTGCTTTGGTCGTAGTCCATCGTGTCCGTGTTCGTATCGGCATTGGAAGAGATCTCATCCTTGACGGCGCTGGCCGCGCCGTGTGAGTTGGAGCCGTGCCTCGAGTGAGGCGCACCCGCCGCAGCCGCCGCAGCCGCCGCGTCATTGTTGAGAACGCGCTGCATGACGGTCAGGTGACGGAGCCAGCTGCTCATAAGTGGCCAATTCTCATTCCCGTCGGCCATAAAGCGCAGACCATCCTTAACAATGTGTGCAGCCGTTTCAACGGCGTTGGGCGGAGTCAATCCCTTCAGTGACAGGTACGCGACGGTAGCGGCAGCGGTGAATGACGAGAAGAGCATGAAGATGGGGAAGCACGGTGACTGATCCTTCTCCGAGCCAGCTTCAACCGCCGTCAGGAGCGAGATGGTACCGTGGCACGAGGTGAAGAGACGGTCAATGATGTCGTGGCAGCGAGGGCTCATGCGGAAGCCCTCGAGGGTGAAGTTGGACGCCGTGACCTCCTGAAGGAGCCGTCGGCGGTGCACAAAGATTGTGGCGCAGTGCAGCAGGCAGTGCAGCATGGCGAATGTGTATCCCGAGCCCATGGTCATGTGCAGATTGATCTGGCCAGGTTTGTCAACGAACTGCATCGGGAGTGACGCACGCAGGCCCTCAATCTTGCCGATCAGCTCAATGCAATCTTCCTCTCGGAAGGTTTGGAGGTTTGTCCGAGTGAGCATGGACACGACGTCGCGCCAGATGGTCGAGGAAATGACAATGTAGCCGAACTCCCCGACCTCGCCGGTGCCCGGGACGGCTCCAATGCGGGCATGGTCGAGTTGCTGAGCAAGGGTCTTGACGTAGACTGCATTCCCAAACGCGAAGTTAATGTCAGAGCAGGGAAGGGCAACATTAGCGATGTCTTCCTCAGAGAGCGCCGCGAAACGTCCAGGAGTGCTGGTAAGCAGACAGTCGAGGATGTAGAGAAGCCACAGTGTGCGCCTGAAGGACTCCTCCCGCAGGAATTGATCGCTGTTCTCGGCAGCATGGTGTCCGTTGAGAATGCGGTACATCTGCAGCATACGGGCGGCCTGGCCTAGATAGATGTAGGCACGGACGGCATTTCGGGTGCCCCACTCGTGGATGATGATGAGGCACAGGGCCTGGATGTCGGGGAGCGTTGGGTTGTCGAGACTCGAACTGATGAGACCGACGGCCTTGGTAGAGAAGGTCTCCGCAGCCTGGGTCGGGCTGCCATAGCGCCGGATAAGACTGGGCGAGCTCCTAAAATTGGAGCGAGGTCAGCGGAGTCCGGGGCAGAAGGATCAGGGTGGGTGAGCGGGCTATGCCAAGAAGTCCGGAGGGTGGAGGACGCGGCATAAAGCAGCTAGCGTGGAGCAGAGGCACATACCGGGCGGCACAGGTCAGCAGGCCATAGACCAGGGAGGACTCGAGGGTCCCATTCTTGAGCTGCTGGACAAAGGACGGCTTGTGGAAGGCGACGCAGGCGGGGAAGGTCTTGGAGACGACACGCTCGCACTCGGCGATGAGCTCCGGGGTAAGCCTAGACGGGGGGATCGGTCAGTAATTGGAGCAGGTGGGGCGCGATAGGGGCGGGCGTCGGAGGTTTGACGAGGGTAATAAAAACACGCAATGGCTCTGATTTGTGGCTCTGGCTGTGGCTCTGCCTGTTGCCTCCGCCTCCGCCTGTGGCTCTGACTCTGGCTCTGGCTGGGGGCTGACGGAGGCGCCCAGAAATGGCTGGCCGGCCGTCCGCAATCGCCGAGCCGAAATGGGCGGTGGAGCCGCGTGATTCGGCATGTGGAGCAGCGTCAACCAACACGCGCGCGCGCTGCCCATGGCCAGGCCAGAGCCAGCGATCCAGCGATCCAGCACCACTACCGCCCCCGGCCACTCGGCGTGGCAAATAGTGCGGGGAGAGGAGAGCCGATGCCAAGCCCAGACTGAAAGGGGGGTCATAGAGCAAGAAAGAAGAGCGGGTGCATCGGATGGGGCAGCAGCGAGCGAGAAGCGGATAATTCGGGAAGAGCTTGCCCCGAGGGCAAGCGGCAGACGCCAAGTCTGAGAGGTTCGGTGAAACCGGAGGAGCCCAACGCTGGTGGACCATATGATCCGACCAGAGAAGCACGGAAGGACATGGAGAGCAACTTGAGGGTGTTTGTAGTGGAAGAGGGGATGGATCTGGTGCGAGGATAAAGAGGCCAGCGGCGATGCCGAAGACAGCCTGAAATGGACGAAGCCAGGGTACATAGGTAGGATACGTTGTAGAACACAACAGTGAGCAAAGTGGAAGGAGGAAAATGAAGCCAGTGGGTAAAAAAAAAACTGAGGAATGACGAAGAATAAAATTGCTCACTTCTCAGCGTTTGCCTGGACGTGTCGAGCGTTGACTGCGCCCAAGGCCGGCCGGTCGGCGATGGGGTTCGAGGGAAGACTGTCGCGCGAGACGCGATGCGGGTTGCTGGTGTGTCGAGCCGGGCTCTGGCCGTGGTGATGAGCCATGCTCTCCGACGGCAAGTAGCACTCGTGCATGCCTTTGGCGCAGTTCTTGCAGGGCGCGCGGCCGTTTTCGTAGACGCATTTCGTCTTGCCCTTGCGGCAGCGCACACAGGCGCCGCCGGCCCTCAGGGCGGTCGAGCGCACAACGGCCGCCGATGTGGACATAATTCAACAAGTCGCGCGCTGCTTGCAGACGATGGAGAAGACGGCGGCGGCGGCAAAGAGGACGAGGATGGACGCGTCGTGTCGCGCGCACCGGGGAATGATGGGAGTGGGTGGGAGAGGAAGGGGAAAAGAGAGTGGGCGGGAGGAGCAGAGAAGAGAGAGCGGCGGATGAAGGATCAAGCCCACAAGAAATGCCCGGACCCGATCGGAGGGCAAAGGGATGGTGGCTCGGCAAGAAAAGCTCAACCAGGCGGATTTGGCCTCTCGCGCTGCCCTCAGACCCCCCGGAAAGGAACAACTCTGGCGTTGCGGAGCAGAGGAAAACAAACGGGGCGTCCGGTGCTGGGGGGGAAGGGCGATGGTCGAGGGCCGGGCGAAGAACGGAGCCTGTACGCGGCGTTTGATGCCTCAGGACAAAGCGGTCTAAAATCAAGCGGCGGCGGGATGCGCGTCAACGGCTGGGACAAGATGCAAACGGCAACGCGTAGACGACGGGGTGTAGAAACAGTGTAAAAGGCAGGGCTTCAAGGAAGACGCGGAACAGGCGGGGCGACGGCACACCACGTTCAAGCAGGAAACGAACAGTAGAGGGGGTAGTGAAAGAGAAGAGAAAGGGGGAAAGGGAGGAGAGCAACGGACAAGCAGCAGCCGCAGGATGGGAGACCGGGGAAATCAGAGGACGAGGGTGCGCAGTGGTGGGTGGATGGAGGGATGGACGGCAGTGGACGGGGACGGTGGCCAACGGCGGGTGCGGGCGCGTTTGGTGGCCTTGGGGGCTCGCAGCCTCTCGGGGGCGCCTGGGCCTGGGCGCTGGGCAGTGGGCGCTGGGGCTCCATCTCGGGCGGGGGTTGACGCTCGCTCGAGGTTGCTGGATGGTGACCCCAGGCCCCAGTCAAGGCACGGGCGGACGGCGGATCGGTGCGCGTTTTCAGCCGGCCTCTCCCCTTTTTCCTCACCTGCCCGCCCCGCTCTTTTTGTCTTGGTCCCCGATCGAGTCTTTGCGTTTGTCCTCCTTGGCCCACGAGCAAACAAGGCTGGCTCTGCCCATGTCATGGAGCCCCTCTCGGGTCGGGGGATTCGTCACGGAGCAGCCCGAAGCATCCCTTGTCTCACCTGGTGAGGTAGACGCGGCCTGAATCCCGCTCAATTCCTGCCGTTTGCTTTCCATTTCTCCCCCGTCTGTACCCGTACGCACGCCCTGTCGCAGGGGAAAACGACGCCGACGCGACACGCAGCTCAACGGGAGCGTCGGAAGGCTCCGACATCATAAGCAACCGCCCCCCCCCCCTTCTCCTCCCCTCCCAAACACATCTATTGAAGTAACGGAAACGAAATGCGCCGCACCCCCAAGAGCACTTGGCCCAATCAGCTGAACAGTCAGTTTGTGCACGTTGGTTATTCTAGGAAACCGGCTGAAAGCCAATGTAACCCAGGTCCTCATCGATTCTCGATACCTTAAACTTTCGTACTGCCGCCTCCACCCTCTACCTCCATTCATGTACCTTTCCTACCTTATCCCGGGCTACGAGACCAGCCGGCCGACATGTCCGCCACAGCTTTTGTCCCTCGCCCGCGGCGATCGCCCAATTTGCACCACCATGCGATGCGAGATTAACTACCCTATGTGTTCCGTTTGTGCGCCCCTTATCTTCGGCCAGCGAAACGAATGGTGAATAGTCGTGGGCATGTCTGCAAGGAAGGCTCCAAGTTCGGTTTTTAGGTTTTTGGCTTGTTGTTTTTTTTTTTTTTTTTTTTGCTTTCTTTTGGAGCGAGATTTTGGGTCGGGCGCATTGAGGCCTATTTGGCCATTCGCCCTCGAGACTGTCTGTTTCTATGTCTGAAGTCAAGGTGCCGCGCTCGCGACGAGATTCCAATGGGGCTGCAGATCACACCCGCATCTCCTCAGGAAAGTGCAACACCAGCGTATTCTGTACACGCCTCGGGCCACGAGACTCTCCGCTGGCCAGCTTGGTCGTGATAAAATGTTTTCAGTCACAAATCCAAGCGCGTTGAGATATTCCAAGGCAACGGTAGTAGCCCTTGGGTTTGCGCTTCTAAGGACACCAAAGGTCATCTTTTTCGCCTGGGCCCCGTTGCGGCAGCAGTGGCTTGTCACTCGTGGCTGGCCCATTCAGGAGATATCCCCGGGTGTACGGGGGTTATTGTGGCTCCTCTCTGCTCCGGTAATTTCTGGGCAGTACCCGATAGCACTCGCGGTGCCGTCCCTTTGGGCTGGCCGCCTGTCAATCCAATGGATACAGATTCGCAAGGTATAGGGCCATGGCTGCGATCATCGTCCGCTCAACATTCGTTTTCGATTATGCTCCATTCATTTTGCTGTAGACCCAACAATGGAGGAGTCGACCTTCACCCTGTACTTCTTGTAGAGACTTGCCGAAGGCACCTAGTCCTTGGGGATCTTGGGTGATGTTGGCATCCGGACGGGCAAGCGGGAGTCCTTCATCTCCGACGGCAACGTGTAATTGCGGGGGGCAAGCTGGATGGAATTTTCGTCTTGAAAACGAAACGGGGGGATGCTCCGCTGAATCAACGTCTAGGCACCCAGACCGGTCGGCTTCTCGCAAAGAGGTGGGGCCGTTCTAGCCGCACCTGGCGAGTTTTCGTTCCTCTGACAAGTGCGTACGCCCTGGCACCTTCCGGCTCCCCTAGTCTGGGTGGGAAAACACACGATTGTGGCTCATGTCCCAAGTTCGCCGCAGCCAACAAACGTGGGCATGTTAATTCATCGCATTCATCACATTCCATCCCTTGCATACTTTCCACGGTTTGGTCTAGCAGAGGGCGACGAGAAAGGCCGTGTATTCGCATCGCCGACGTGAACGACAATTGTCGCGGCCGTCAGTTCCAAATTGCACGGGAACGGACGCTCCGTGCAGTGCACGCAGGAGGAGACTTATCAGCAGCCTGTAGGCCGCAGCCCGCAAGTCGCCCTCAGGGCGTCACCTACAATATGTACTCTACCAGTACAGAGAATGGGGATCCTTCCTTTTGTTCCCCGTCATCGTCAGAGCTGCAGGGGCGTCTTTCAACCTTCGTGTAACCCTTGCCCTGTGCTCCGTTAGACACGCACACACACAGCCACAGTTCCGATAGTTGAGGGGCATTCTCGTGCCCACGCCAAACGTCAATGCATCGTGGCCCGTCCCGTCTTGGTCGCCTTATCTTTTTCGGGGTTGCACAAGCACCTTGCCCTCGAATCACGCGTGTTCCCTCGGAAGCGGGCGGGGAGAAGGGAGCTAGTCAGGTTCCAAAACAGCATGAGCATTGATGATTGCGGTGCGGGCACAATGTCTTCGCCGCACCTTACGGATTCACATCTTGTCCTTGCACTGGTCATGCCGCTATTTTCCCACCCCCATTCGTATGAGTATCAACCTACCCATGGCAACTGTCGCAATAATGTATCGGATTCTAAAAGGACCTGGGAGTGTGGGGAGGACATCGATGTTCACATATTCTCGCGGACCGTGGGCCTACCCTAGATGGCTTGTCAACTGGGCTCCCCGCAGTTCCTTGCCCTTGGTCCTGGTGCAGATTGGTTGGCATTGGTCAGTTTTGGGTCGACGTCAGCACGCAGGGTCTCTCCAAAACCTCGGTCCCGCATCACTCCTTCCCTGTCACTCCCGTGACCTCTCGATTACCCCCATCTCGGTCCAAAGCCGGGCCCGAGTTAGGCCAGTTTTACGGATACTTCGCTTGTCCATTGCACGCTGGCGCGCCACGGACTTGTGGATCGTTCCTGTTCCCTGGAAAGTGTCTCCATGATTGACGGAATGACCTTCCAATCTGCCTAACCTGGCCAGAACCAACATCCGGTGTTTTGCCGCTGCCGGGCCAGAGTCAGGCACTGCTTATCTCCGGCAGCAACCCCCTTGTTAGGGCAGCGCCATGAGCGAGCGCTGCCTGCGCATGTCTCAAGCCACCGACAAGTCACAAATGCCCATCTTAGGGGAGGCGGCTCAAATGTAGGACAATGGCCGGATCGCCTCATCTAAGCTTCACGAAGCCATTTGTACTGTACCGGGATTCAGGTTCAATCTGGTCTCGTGATATATCCTCCCCCAGACGCCCTGATGATCCGCCAAAAGCCGGAGCGTTCTCCCGACATTCCTGCATGATCGCAACATTCGCCATATGTTGGCCACATTCTCGCTACTACCATACAAACCGTCCTGTTCAGCCGCCTACTCTAGGGCTACCGAAATCGTATTACTGAACGCACACCAGTGACTTCGCGGTATACCATAATGACCTAACCTCCATGCGTTGGTACCATCCATTATATTGGCTGATGGTGGCAAAAAATAGCAAGAGAGACGAATATTCACAAGTTTTCGGGTTGCTCTTTTTGCCAGGTCTGCACAGCACATCGCTTCACGTACATCTCACCACGTACTTTGTCTCTCTACACTGGGGCTCATAATGCCTTGTCCGCCCTCAAAGAGTGTTGCCAGACCTATGTTGCGCTCAACCATGGTTGACATTCCTGTGGTTCCAGGCCACTTAATTAAAACACGGGCTGTGGCGCCGATTCCAAACAAATCTTTGCCCAATCGCATACTATCCCATCACTCAACTCGGAGCCTAAACCACCGCGGACCGATCACAACCAGGATTTTCTCTCGGGCGCCCTCGCAGATCGCGGCAGCTTGAGCCTTGTTTTCCGTTCAAACCTCAGCCATGAATAAGATTCCATGCGTTCCGGCGATCTTCGCTCCATCAGAAAAAGTTTAGTGACGTGGATCACTTGGCTAAGAATAACCTCGACAAGATCGATCAGCATGGGCTTCGTCGCTTTTTGGCCGCTACCGGTTACTATCATCCGACGATTGCTAATCCTAGCAGCCGACAGATCAACGAAGATGAGTCTTGGACGAGCAATCTGGGAGCGTTCAAAACGGTGATGCCTCATTCGTGGGGCGAAGCTGGAGGTTGGCGTGCTCACGAAAGCTATCGGTTTGGACTACACCCCACGTTATCCCACGGCCTGCACTCCAGCATGCTCGGAGAAAAAAAGGTCAAGAGATCGCATCGAAGCGGCAGGAGCTTCGCAATCACTGTACAAGTCAAGCACTTATGCAGCCGCCCGGGCCCACAAGCTTGGCGTGGGAAGAAGTGCCGGAGGGCCTTCTTCCATTATTGCTCCTTGCGGAGCACTGACGACGCGGGTGTCGCCAGGCCCATGTTCCGGGCTACAGAATAAGGTGGTACCTCATCTAATCCATGCGGATCGATGTTTCAAGAGACATGTTGAAAGAAGTATAAATGTCCAGGTCGCGCTCCAAGTTATGACAAGTCGACCACCTTCATCCACCAGCAACAGCGAAGCATCTTTCCAGCCGCCATGAAGTTCTCCGTTCTCGCTTCCGTGGCCCTCGCGGCCATGGTCCAGGGCCATGCCATCTTCCAGGTTCGTTGCAAGAACTCGCCACTTGGGGTGAGAGCACTTGTCTAATATGTGGTTTATAGGAGCTCTCCGTCAACGGTGCCCGACAGGGTCTCCTGAGGGGTATCCGAGCCCCCAACAACAACAACCCAGTGCAGTCCACGAGCTCTGGCGACCTCACCTGCGGTTCTTCCGGTAGCAGGGACAGCAACGTCATCACCGTCCCCGCGGGTGCTCGCGTTGGCGCTCTTTACCAGCACGTCATCGGCGGACCCCAGGGCGCCAACGACCCCGACAACCCGATCGCGGCCTCCCACAAGGGTCCCGTCACCGCCTGGCTTGCACGCGTGGACAACGCTGCCACCACGTCTCACTCCAACCTCCGCTGGTTTAAGATTGCCGAGGATGCCTTCAACACTGGCACCCGCCGCTGGGGTGTTGACAACGTCCTCCAGAACGCCGGCTGGGCCTACTTCAACGTTCCTCAGTGCATCGCCCCAGGACAGTACCTCCTCCGCGTGGAGTTGACCGCTCTGCACAGCGCCTACAGCCCTGGCGGCGTCCAGTTCTACACCAGCTGCGCTCAGATTGCCATCACGGGATCCGGCAGCTTCACCCCCGGTACCACGCAGTCGATCCCCGGTGCCTACTCGCAGACCGACCCCAGCATCGTGCTGAACATCTACGGCACCTCTGGCCAGCCCGACAACAACGGCCGTGCCTACCAGGCTCCTGGCATGCGCCCCATTTCCTGCTAAATGGATGGTACACAGCTGCGAGGTAACGGGGTGCTGCAATCGTGGTTGCGCATGGTGGCAACGGTTGTGGTGGAGAAGACCCTCTTCCTTTCTGGTACATATTTATATGAAGACAATTCGAGTATATAGCATGAGCATCTGAATATATTACTTCCTGCATACTAATGCCCCATGATCTACATTGCCGGTATATGACGTATCCCACGCAGCGCAACGGACATGTTGAGGTTTTCAAGACCAAGCTACAGTTTGGGCTGACTGCGTCAGAAAAGTTCTATCATCGCGAGTCATAACACAGACGCCCGCGACCTTCAAGCCCAGTGTCTTCCTTGGTCAAGTCTAGGTATTTGCGTTGCCTGTGAATGCTTCCTCGGTTCTCCATCACAATGTGGTATAGGGTAGGTCATTCTGCAAAGAGGAAGATACCTGCGGGCCGTTGCTAGTCCCACTCACCATCATTGAAGTCAACTTCAACCGCCTTGCCAGGTACTCTGACGTGTGTTCGACTTGTTCCACTTCTAGAAAAGCTAGGCGAACCAAGCTTATGCACGATGAGCAGGAGCTGGCTTGCTTAGCCGGGCGGAGCGGCCTGCAGATGATGGTGGGCAGCCGACCTTCGAGCGGCGGCGCCTGCTGCGACATAGCCCTGGCTGAATCCAGCTCCCCTGGTCCGGTTGGGCCAGCCACGTCAGCACACCCGTCGAAGGATCCAAATCGGCTACAAGTCGGTTCTTATGTTGTTTGCCCCGCGATGAGCGGCCCTCGGGTCTGCGGTTTGGTCATCGAAGGACGACGTACTTGGACATGGCTGGCGTCTGAGGTGGTAGCCACTGGCAACATGCCGGAAATGTCGACGGAATGAGCGAGCAGGCCAAACAGCAATAGGAGAACCCCATGACGCCCCCTGTCTTCCCTGGTGGGTCCCGGAGGAGGAAAGTGGAAGGATTACTAAATGGTGGATGCAGAACTGCCACACTCACATTGGTGACCAGAGGAGCTGCGCCCTCCACCCCTGCTCGTGCAGATCGAGGGGATAGAAATGGCGGCGGGAGCCTCAATTTCGAAGGGGTTGGTTGGTAAGCATCCATCCCTCTTCAACCTACCGTCGCGGTGCAGCCGCGAATGGGAGACTGCCTTCTTCGCCGAGCCGTATGTCTATAGACAGAGCACTGTGACGCCTTACGCATTTCGTCAATGAGGCCACGACCTGGAGGTCAGATCAGAAGTCGTTGCCCGGCACTGTCGTACTGATTGGTCCCCTGCAAATATGGGTCGCACCGATCAAGGCGGCTTCGATGAGTACATCCTGAAGGAGATGTACGTGCCAGTGGGGGCGGACAATAACCCCTCTGGCATCAACGACCTAGTTGAGTGAGTGTTTGGTCCTACGTGGCCACTGGCTACAGTGATACTGAATTGACTTCAGCCTCGTTTTCGTCCATGGCCTCCAGGGCAGCCTGCGCGGGACGTGGAAGCAGGTTGGTACTCACGAGCCGTGGTTCTGCAGCCCCGACTTCTTGGGGGCTTTGAAGAACACAGTTCGCGTCTTGTCCTTTGGATACGATGCCAGTGCCTTCGGAGAAGTCGCGGACACGCGGATCATCGACCATGCCAACGCACTTTTGCGGAATTTAGTCCTTAGAAGACTAGACTGTCCTGTATGTTCTCGAGAGTTGAAATCTGTCTACCTCATAATTAACTTGAAAAGGAACGACCTCTCATATTTATCGCCCATAGTTTGGGTGGTCTTGTGGTCAAGAAGGCAAGTCATTGCCTATTTCCTCTGGTGAATGGCCTTTCTAACACAAAACAGGCCATTGTCTTGTGCCCATCGAATCGAAATTGGGCCGACATCAAGAGCTCGACTAAATCCATTGTTTTCATGGGTACTCCACATATGGGTGCTGAACAAGCAGAGAAGCTGGTCACTATTCAGACGATCACGTCGCTCATCATGCCGAGTACTGCTTTGGCGAAAAACCTATCCAAGGAACTCAAACTCTTCTCCAACTCTGTAATGGATATTAGTAAAGAGTTCACAGTGGATGTACACCGGTCGATGGAGCTTCTATGTTGCTACGAGTCGCATCCACAGCGACTGCCTGGAGGCTCCAAGGAAATTGTGAGTGCAGCTCGATCCTCTACATATCAAACCCTGACCAGTCTAGATTGTGCCCCAGTGGTCTGCGGTCCTTCAAGGTGTTCAGAACCTGGATCTCAACTGTACACATACAGAATTGTCCAAATTCTCGTCACCAGACGAACCGCGCTTCGAGCTGTTCTGGGGTGAAATACGCAGACTCGTGAAGAATGCCCAAGGCGTTTCAAACAAACGGGCTACCCAACAGGATGCATGGATTGACGAGTCACTGCCTCAGTCAGTGCCCCGAAGATCTCTCGCTGATGGCTGCTAACACGGTTAGGCCTCCTGTGCCCCCAGTCCATCCCGTCCCAGTGGCCAAACGAAGAGCAGGTAATACCAGGACACGCATACGACATTTGCAAACATGGACTGACATATACAGAGCAAAAATTTAGGAGTAGCAAAGCAGCCCGAGCCTCCTTAATTCGCTCCAGCGCAAACGAGATAATCGCCGAAGTGAGAAGTCGAGTGCTCCTCGATGCCCCAATTGAAGTTGAGGAAACGGCACCGGAACCGAAGCAGATAGAAGCACCGCAGCCAGAAGTCGGTAAGTATAACCAAGTGGTATTGAGCATGATTGGACCGCTAACCGGAATAAGACCCAAAGGAGGTGGTCAACTTTCTACGCCAATTGCGACGTACCACCCCTGACAACCTTGGCCTCGATCGACAACAGCCCCATTGGAAGACATGCAAATGGATCCAGACAGATCCAACGTTTATCGAATGGCAAACCAGCGAGAAGGAGGGCATTCTCTTTATCACAGGGGGAGCTGGATGTGGAAAATCACATCTGGCAAAATCTATACAAGCCATGATGGAGAAGAGTGATGGGAGCAATCAAGACGCTGGTCTTGTAGTATCCTTCTACTGTGACAGCCTCGAGAGCTCTCGCGCTGACCCACCGATCCTCGACCTTGTGGTTCGAAGCCTGCTAGAAAAGGACGTCCAACTCTTCCACAACATACGACAAAAGGTTCGGGCCGGGATGGACGCGGACACCCTGAAGCGTGAAGCCCATTTTAATTTCAATGTCCTCATGGGTATTCTGCAGGCGCTAGTTACTAACTCAAAGGGAGTTCCGACCTGCCTGATTATCGATGGCCTCGACCAGTGTACCGACGAATATGTTTTGAAGCTATTACGAGGACTTGATGCCATATTCCGCCAGGAAGGCTCGGATTCAACTTTGAAAATTGTCATTACAGCTCGACTTTCCGAGGTTGTCCGGGGATTTACGCAGAACAATTTTCATATCAATGTGTTACCGACAACGGTCGAGGCAGACATCAAATCCGTGGTGGACGAAGAGGTCGACAGGATATTCGCGGCCCGCCAGATCACCGCAGTTGGTCGGGAATCGGTGTCTGCTGTGATTGTGGATCGAGCAAATGGTAGTTTCTTGTTTGCAGACTCTGTGCTGAAAGAGCTTTGGACGATCAAAGACACTGGTGCGAGCTCCGTCTTCACACTCTTGACTAGCTGCCCACCGACCATGGAAGCTATTTATCAGCAGGATATGGATCGTCTTGAGAAAGACAGGCCTGATCTTTTCAAGCTCATTCAGTTCCTGGCTCTGGCAAACAAGTCTTTGAATATCACCGAAGCCCGAGAGATCCTGCGACTTCAGAATCAGTCTATTACCGAGAACCATGACATCCGCGGCGATCTGACTCGTTTCTGTCCGCGTCTGGTGCGATATGGCCTTGAGGATGGGCCAGAAGGGACGCTCGAACTCCTTCATCAGACACTGTACGATTTCATCTCGAACACATACAGCGTCAACGACATCCATGCGGCTTTCGCAGAAGCCTGCTTGACATATCTCCGAGGTATCGATTGGGATCCAATCATCGAAAACGGCCATCGCCTTGAGGAAGAGATGAGGCTGAAACAACCGTTTCTGCTTTATGCCGCTAGCTGGCTAGGAAAACACATCAAAGAAGCTGATGAGGCGGCAGCCCCGCAGGCCGTCGAAATCTGGCAGTTCCTGCGCTCCAAAGAGGGTGCAGCGTGGTATCGGTGTTCTCAAGATTACCAGGAGCCATGCTTTTCGAACAACTACTACGACCCCTTGAACAACGCTATTTCACCAAGTCCAAGCACGCCGTCCGAATTCTCGGATATAGTTGATAGCATATCATCTGACGATGACTCCGATGATGACAGCGAACCGAGTAATGCCGCAGCGGAGACGGAGGCATCAAACGAGGGGAGCGAGGCGGAAAAGATGGAAGAAGACGACGACGATGAGTCCACCTCATCAAGCCATGCTTCCGGTTACCATTCTGTCACGATGTCGACGCGCTCTTCCACTGTATCCACTCACTCCTCGGACTCTGAAGAAGTCAAAGTGGTTGAAAATGTCGAGAAGCCTCGCGTTGGTGTACGGAACCCGATTATGCTCATCGTCAACTGGAACGCCGAAGCCATTTTTAGAGCACTGTTTTCCGACATCCTGCAGATCCCTAGTAGGTCAAAATTTCAGAAGCTGCTGCGAATGGTACCCTACATATCTTCGCCGAATCAAATATTGACGCCACAAGAGTTCAGAGCAATGGTTAATGCCCCCTGGGGGGGTGACACTGCGGGCCATCAAGCTGCAGTCAGAGCTGAAGGTATATTCGAGCTGCTGCTGCCTTTCATCGACGACCTCGACCTACGAGACGATACAGTTACCACCATGCTGATGCTAGGAGCTTACTTTGGACATTCCAAAGTAGTCGATTCATTGTTGGCAGCTGGAGCCGACGTGGATTGTACGGACCATCTTGACCGAACGGCGCTATGGTTGGCGGTCGATGCTAAACATCCAAATATAGTTCGATCGCTTCTCAAGTATGGGGCCAACCCTAAGATCGCGAATTCCATGGGCTCTACTTTGCTCCAGGTAGCCATCAGACACAGGCACCTGGAAATTATCAAGATACTTTTAGACGCTGAACCGGAAGTTCTTGAACCAGCATATTACGGCTCTCACCCTCTCTTGTACGCGTGCGACATGCACGCTGAGGAGGTCATCGAGACCATGCTGCCTTACATCGATGTCAACCTGGATTTTGCCAAATACCGCCTCATTCACTACGCTTCAGGGATAGGCTGGGAAGGAGTGGTTACAAAATTGATAGAGCTCGGGGCATCACTGAATCACTACTCAGCAGGGCTCACACCTGTCATGTGTGCGGTTTCTGGCGGACATGGCACCATTCTGGAGAAGCTTCTCGATGCAGGTGCCGAGGCGGATGGCTCGGAAGAGGATACCACAGACCCGCCACTGTGCCGAGCAGTCCTCAAGGAGGATTTTGATATGTGTCAAGCCTTGCTAAGAAGCGGTTGCGACGTCAACGCCAAGAGCGTCAAAGATGAGCCCGCCTTATATCTGGCGGTTTTGCAGCGGAACGCGTCCATTGCGGAACTTCTGGTGAAATACCAGGCAGATCCAGACGAGCCCGCAAAAGATCCTCCTCTTTTGGTTGCTGCAGAGTTTGGGGATTTCGAAATTGTCAAAACTATCTTGTCTGGACGCAGGTTCCCAAAGATCGATGCTGAGGATACACGAGGCAGAACTGCACTCGGGGCAGCCGCTAGGAACGGCGACACAGACATGGTCAATTACCTTCTCGACCATGGTGCAGACGTCAATGCCTGGAGCGGGGTCGCGTCTGTGTGTGAGCCGTTGCACCTGGCCATTACACGAAGTCATCAGGAGACGGCCATAGAACTTCTCAAAGCAGGTGCCAGTCC
Organism: Stachybotrys chlorohalonatus IBT 40285; assembly: GCA_000732775.1. NCBI lineage: Eukaryota > Fungi > Ascomycota > Sordariomycetes > Hypocreales > Stachybotryaceae > Stachybotrys > Stachybotrys chlorohalonatus. The sequence continues at coordinate 120,181 of KL660839.1, forward strand.
GATACCAGCTTCTACGATCGAATTGTCGGCCTTTCACGAAGCATGCTCGCAAGGTCTCGTGGATGCTATGAAGGCCTTCTTGGAAGCTGTCGACGCTGCAGAGCTGGTCAATTTACTAGCGGGCTATGGCGAAACACCCCTGGTATGTGCTGCTGGCAACGGAAGACCCGAGGCAGTGAAACTATTATTGGACCGTGGCGCGGATCCCAACTTCCGATCGCAGAGAAAAAATTACCCGGGCGCAACGCTCCTGCATCATGCGGCCCAGGGCGGCAACGTGGAGGTGATGGAGCTGCTGATGGAGAAGGTAGACGGTGCGAGTGTTGATATTTGTGACGATTCCGGTGCCACACCGTTGTTCTTCGCGCACCACTCCAAGACTGCAAACGATGCAATGGTAGAGTATCTGCTGGGAAAGGGTGCAAGAACAGACATGATCGTCTCGCATCCAGACCGTGTCTCTGATGGCGAGAACATCATCTTCCCCGTCACGAGAAGAGGAAAGGTCGATGCACTGCACCGCATGATCGAAGCAGATCCTAACCTAGACACCGACAAGCCTCGAAGCGATGGAATTGCTCCTCTACTGTTTGCAACAATCCACGGATACTCCGACATTGCCGAAGCACTCTTGAAGCGAGGGGCAGACATCAACAGGCGCTGTCGTGACGGAGAATTCGCCCTGTCGGAAGCAATGAGATATCGGGACGACAAGCTATTGGACCTTTTTCTTGCCCACGACAACGTGGATCTTACCCTGCGAGACGAGTTCGGAAGAACCGCTTTGCAAATAGCCATAGCCTCTGGCAGTAAGGGCATGCCCGAGAAGGTGCTCAAGACGGCCATGGCTCGAGGGGTTGACACACAGTTACTTGAGAACCGGGATATGTTTGGCATGTCTGCATATGACTACGTGGATCTTACTGGGTCTGATAAGACACCATGGGATGCATGCATCAAAGGAATCCACGAGGTCGCTCATTCGCTGCTGACAGACTTTTCCAGTCACGACATGCGGTGGGAGCTGCTCGGGAAATACCTATTGCGGGTTGAAGCCAAGTCTCTTGCCCTCGTCGCCTTCCAGAGAATGGTCAAGGTAAAGGAGTGGAAGCCACTGTGGTTGGAGCATGGAGCGACCTGTCGATCCTGCTTCCTGCTGATCAGCGGGATGCGCTTCACATGCCGGGTCTGCTGTAACGTGGACTTGTGCGATAAATGCGTCGACGACGTGAGCAACACCTGGATGGGGATATGCCACGACCATCACCAGTTCTACGCCGTCAAGGGTCCATGGAGATTCAGCTCCGAAGCAATAGACGAACAGGATTCCGACTACACATCTACGGCTTCGGAGGTGTCGAACGACGACTCGGAAGCGTCCGAGGAGTCTCGCGGAAGCAGTGGTCTATCTCCAATCGTCGAAGAGGATGAGGTAGAGGAAGAGGAAGAGGGAGACCTCCTGAGGCTGGACAACCCGAAATCAAACATCCCGAGAATCGAGATCGAGGATGCAAGGGATACAGAGCCAGAGCAGCATGCTGACGGCTCTGCAGTAAATGGTGTCCCGGACAAGCCAAACACATCGAACCAGGAAGCTTTGAACCCGGAGAAGCAAATCAACAAATGGTTAGCAGCTATCCCGACTGAGGGTGCATCGAGCACTCTACCTGTGAACAAGGACGGTACTCAGGCCGAGGCGCAGGGCGAGGTTGCCGAGGGCGCGGTAGAAGCGATGCACAAGACTCTGCCCGCCAGCCCATCGTCTTGCGGAACTTCGCGACTGCCGGAGCGCGAATACATCGAAGTGACTGAGGAACAGCTCCGGGAGTACCTGAAGAAAGTGCTGGGAATCTATCGATCAGGGATGAAAGAGCCAAGAGTATATCCGCGGTGGTACTTTTCACAGCGGAACTGGTCGGCTCGGGCATCAAGCCGAGGCACGCGGCGCGGATTGCGGCCAAGTGCGCGCGAGGAGCGCGACACGAAAAAGGTCTACAGCGTACTGTCGGTCGCCGCGTATCTCATAGGACCGGCATTGCCGCGGCTCCCGCTCACGGGATTTCCGGTGCATGGGTGGGTGGAAGGGGCGGCGAAGCGTGCGGAGGCTGTCTTTTGGCAGGGCACAGACAGGACGGCGGAGGAGCACATGAAGAGGGTCAAGTGGAAGTGGAGGCACAGCATGAGAGCACGGTAGTATTCGTGATGGTTGCGAGGGGATTGCGTCTGGGTTTGTTAGGCAATTATGTCACAAACTGCTGTATGGGTTACGACTCGATGATGTACATTTTTCATATATGGACCTGGCGGAGCGACTTCAATGAACCAGCAAAAGCTGTTGCTTTAATATTAGACAAGTCATGACTCACAATGGTTCTGTATAAGCCGTGGTGTTTTGTCCATGTCCGGCATGGTCTTGAGATTGAGAGTTATGACTCTGCTCACCCTTGTCCACTTGCAAGCTAGAGTTCACAGTCCACTACAAGTCACGTTATCTTGTTACTACGGTGGATCGCTTAGGGTTGCGTACACTTATCCTACGTAAACAGTATGTACACATGGTAGGAGTGCAGTTAGCATCACGACAATCAGTAGTTCGCCTTGTATTTACACCAACACTTGCACCCAAGTACAAGACGGTCAACCACACCCACCTCCTCTACGACTCCATCCAGCCAAATAAAACCAAAAAAAAAAACCCAAAAAACCGTCACAGCAAAGGCATTATAAAGCCCCATTAACCATGGCCTCAACCCCCTCGCAGGCAGCTCCCGCTCCCAGGCTCGGCTGGATCGGTACGCCCCCCCCCTCACGCAGCATCGTCGTGCCCTCCATCCCTACTAAGCACCCTCAACGCAAGGCCTTGGATCTATGGGCCTCGCCATGGCGCTGAATCTGCAAAGACACCTCCTCAAAACGTCCGCGCCCAGCCTAGTCTTCTTCAACCGCACCGCCAGCCGCGGCAAGGCTCTCGGAGAACTCGGGGGCGTCGCGGCCGCCAGCGTCGCCGACCTCATCGCAGAGGCGGACGTGGCGTTCCTCTCGCTCAGTGACGATGCGGCTTTGACGCAGACGCTTGACGCCCTGCTCCAGGATGCCGTGCGGAACCTTGCGGGGAAGATCGTGGTGGATACGTCCACGGTGAGTGCTTCGTGCTCGGCGGCTGCGCAGGCCCGTTTGGCCGCGAGGGGCATGCGCTTCGTGGCTGCGCCGGTGTTTGGGGCCAGTCCTGTCGCGGCCGAGGGACGACTACTCTGGGTTGTCGCAGGCCCAGATGATGCTGTCGAGAAGATTGAACCGTACATTGTTGGCGTCATGGGTCGGGGGGTGATTCGCCTGGGCGAGGACGTGACGAAAGCGAGCATGCTCAAAACCACAGGGTAAGACCACCGCCTCCCCGTGTACCCAGCCAGGAGATAGCTTACGCAGAGGACCGCAGAAACTTCCTCACCGCCGGCATGATGGAGCTCGTCGCCGAAGCCCACGTCCTGGCCGAGAAAACCTCTTTGCCGGCGCCCGTCCTCGAGTCCCTCCTCGAGCAGCAGTACGGGCCGCTCGCGCACAGCATCTCACGCCGCCTCACCTCGGGCGCGTACGTGCCCACGCGCGGCAGCGCGCCGTGGTCCGACCTCAAGCTGGCGCTGAAGGACGTGGGGCTCGGCGTCGACGCGGCCGAGCGGGCCGGCGCGAGGCTCGAGGTCGGCGAGGTGGTCATGAGGCATCTGCGGAAGGCGGAGGAGTACGGGGAGGCGCAGGGGAGGAGGCTGGACTCGGCAGCGCTGTATGGTGCTGTGAGGACGGAGGCTGGGTTGGAGTTTGAGAACTGGGCGGTTAGAGAGAGGGATGGAGGGGCGGCGTCGAAGTGATGCCGTGTAGATCTGATATATCATGCGTTACGTGAACGGGTGTGCTCGATTAGTCTGGCTGCCGCATCTTCTATATCAGACGGGCTTCGCAATCTCCAAATCCCCCAAAGCAGCCAAAACATCAACACCAAAGAGCGCCTCCATCTTCCACGCACCCACCAACGCCCTCGCGCTTATCGATGCTGGCGCTAACTGTCCGACTGCAGTGAACAGCGCAAGATTCGCGAGACAGTTGCCGCTGGTGCTAGTTGAAACTATAGGTAGGACGTTGAGTGCTTGTGATTTGAGACGAGGTACCTGCACCAGCGTCTCCTACGCCGGAGGAGTTGATATCGTGGCCGGGCATTCAGCTCAAGCTTCGTGAAAGGTGGTGCTGGGGCCGAAATCACCAGGAAGGGGCTGGGATCAAAGCCGCCTGGCATGTCTGGGGGGTTGTGCTGCCAGGCCGACCGACCCTAACCCCCATCGAAGATACTGAGCTCAGGAACCGCAGAGACGATTATTTGGCGTACGTCGAACCTATTGGTTCCAACGGTTTCCTCATACCGAGTCGGGCGGTGCATACAACCATGCCACGCAAGCAACACAAGATCCAAAAGCCAGAGACTCATAAGCCTACAGGCAACTGCCTACGTGTACTGCCGCAGCGATGTTGCAGCGGTTCGGAAGATCTGGTAAACGCCGGCCTGGCTCGAGACAGTCTCCTTTGAAGTGCCGGCTTTTTCCATTATTCACTATCTAGAGTAGGTAGCGAAGAAGGCGGAGTATGAGATATGTGGCACCAAGACCTGGCTGCGGCTTGGCCTTGCGGCGCAGTAACCAGCATCGAGGAAGCTACGGAGCACGAAGTACTGTGATGTTGACATGGGGTTTAATTTAATTTAATTTTTTTTATTTTAAAAAATTTTTTTTTTTTAAAAAAAAAATCTTTTTAATGAAACTGATGCCAGTATTCGCTGAATCAGAGCATATCCATCAGTGTCCGAATTACGGAATTCCAGATCAGGCTTGTCATGATCATAACTTTGTCCATTTGATAATAACTAATCCGTACGAATTTCCAAATCTGCGAATCTCATCACACACCGAATCAAACTCGACACAAACAGGGACTACCCCAGTCGTCTACCTGTTTGTTTGGTCACTGTCCTTTTAGCACTGCGTTGCCACGTCGCCCGCCGGCATTGCAACCATGTACTCGAGCGCCAGCTTGACTGCCTTGCCTGCGTTCAGCGTCACCTGCCAGCTCACCTCGCCGTTCTTCTTCAGGCCCGCTGTCGCTTTGCCCCAGTTCTTGTCCGAGATGTCTTCTCTCGCCGGCGCCCCGGCTGCTATCCCCGATGATCCCGGCGTCAGTCCGCGTGGGGCAACCAGGTCAACCTTGAGCCGCTCGTCCTCGGACACGGGTATCTGATCCAGCACCAGCAGATTGACAGGCTTGCTGTTGGCGACGGCGCGCGTATTCTGCACCGTCATGTGGCGCACGTACAGGCTGCTGTTCTCCTTGCTGAACAGGCCTGTCGTGGTGCGCTTGACGTCAGGCTTGGGATAAATCACCTTGATGGCGGGGTCAATGCCCAGGCCGAGGGTGAGGAGATCACCGGCGCTGCAGCGGGGCAGGGTCGTCCGGCCCATGAAGCTGTTGTCGAGAGTCAGGCCTACTTGGCCCTTGAGAAGCGTAATGGCACTATTGTTGCGCATCCTGGCACGAAGGTACGCTGCGGGTTTGTACTTGGCGACAATAGTGTGGCTAAAAACAACATTGGTGAATGTAATGCGCGCAACGCGCTGCTTGGATGCCGTGGAGCGGGGAACGAGTGTCTTCAGGCCTGGCAAGTCGTACGATGTCGTGAGACCCGTCTCCTCGACCAGTGATTCTTGGAAGTCGAGTTGCTCTAGTCCAGGTGCAAGGGTTCCGGCATCGTCATCAGTGTCTGGAGCCGCCTCCGGGATTGATGCAGCTGCTCGACGCTTTCTACGAGCATCGAGGTCCCGACCCAGCGACCCAAAGGAGGCTGTCGTCGGTACCGGCCCCGCGGGAGGAGGCGGTACTCCTTGTGCCATTATTGCCTGCTGTGGTGCCTGCCGTGATGCCTGCTGTGGTGCCTGTTGTGGTGCCTGCTGTGGTGCCTGCTGCGGCTGATGCTCATGTCGGGCCATCATGAGGCGTTTCTTGTTCTGTTGCTCGAGAAGCATGAGCTGCATCTGGTAGTCACTGAGCGCGTGGTTCTCCGGTTGACGGTTTTCCGACGCGGTGCCCTGAATGCCAAACATGGCCGATCTGGGCTTCGGTGCCTGGAAAGTTGACTTCTGCTTCTCGCGGAAGGAATCGGCATGATTGCGCTCCTCGCGGCTGGTGAGAATATCACTTTCCGAATGCCCGCCGTCCTTGGCAGCGAGCTTGATATGCCAAGGCTGGAGGACGGGAACGGCGTCTTCTAGGCCGGCGAAGACCGCCTGCGAGGTCGACAGCGTGATCTTACACTTCTCCCACGACTCCGAGGTAGAGTTCTGGAGGAGCGCATCGAAACAGAGGGCCCCTGTCGCACCAGTCGTGGAGAGCTGGAGGTCGTAACTGGGCGTCCAATACGCCGAGGCGGTGACATAGGACAAGACCAAATCGCATTGACCATCGCTCTGGGTGTCGTCGTCCGGAAGGCCACCCTGGATGGATTTGGAGACCTCGACCTCGCTGGAGATGGAGTTGCGACGCGACGTGGCGGGCGTGTAATTGCTGGGCTCAAGTACAATGCGTACCGAGTAGCAATATTTGGGCCAAAAGCTTTGACGTTTGGTCCTGATGCGGCGCTTCTCCTCCTTGCGCTCCAGTTTCCGCTGAAGTCGTAGGTTCTTCTCTCTCTCTCGGGCTCTCGCCGCCTTTGCCTCTGCTTTTCTCTCCTGTTTCTTGCTCTGCCGTTCCTCGATTTCAGCTTGCCGCAAGTCAGCTTGCAGTGTGTCATACGAAGTCAGGAGCTTGAAGACGGTTGCATTGGCTGCCACCTCGTCCTCGAGGGCTTTCTTGCGCTCGTTTTGATACGTGGCAAGGTAATCACCCAATTGGGCTCCACCTCCATTCTTCTCATCCAGTGTGGTGTTGTAGGCCCTCAGAATGTTGATGCGGTCGTTGGCAGTGTCAACGGCATCCTGCGCTAGCTTCATCTTGCCCTCCAGGTCACGAATCTGAGACTTTATGGAAGCAATCTTGGGAGGGTCTTGCGCAGGACGGACATACAAGGCGTCTGCGTCCTGGTCAAGGTCAGACTCGTCTGTATCCGAATCGGGGTAGGCTTCCGAGAACAGCTCCCTGTTAGGGAGGTACTCGACGCCAATGTCAGTGATGACGGCAGCACCGCTCCCTTCGACCTTGATGGAGTGCTCATCCACTGTTGGGCTGAGGCCATGAATAATGACTTCGTTGGCCCCAGGCTGCGCGTATTCAGCGAGTCAGCGCACGTGCTTGAAGAATGGGATGGGATGCCGTAAGGCCAAGGTGTTGGAGGCAGACGGACCTTGAGAACAACATTCTTGATCTCACGAAAGATCTGGGCGCGAGTAGGGAAGAGGGTCACGGAACGAGTGTTGAGTTCTCTGACATGATACTTGGTCTGGCTGGCGTATTCCATGGTAGCCGCTGGGAACGGATGGCAGGATGGCAGGATGGCAGGATGGAGGGCTTTGGAGAGGCAAGGGCACAATTGGGGCCGGATGCTACAAGACTAGGTAGGCAGGTCAGGGATCAAGTAGAGAGAAGAGAGAAGAGGGGAAACGGAGATGCCACCGAGGGGATGAGGGGGACGAGGGAGAGCCAGGCTCTTTATAGGCAGCGGCTGAGACGGGGATATCCATGATACGAGATGGACGATGGCCAGGACTAGTCAGCTTCGTAGGAGGAGGTGCGGGTGCTGGCAGGTAGGTAAGGTAGGCAAGGGATGTTCTGCCTGAGGATGGATGCAATGGACGGCCGCAGGAAAGTGGGGGACAAGGCAGACAACCACAGGCAGGGCTGGTCCGCCAGCGCTGGCTGCACCTTCCCTGCCCGCGCCCGTTCCCCAAACACCAAACTTCTTCAGCTTCAACTTCAACTTCAACTTCACCACCGCTGAATGGTGTGAGGGCAGATATTGCTACAGTGGTGTCCAATCCATAGCCTCTATAGCCTGACCCGGTCGCCTGGGTGGGAGACGCCCACGATCACCCGTGGGGCTTCCCCGCGCTGAGCTGCTGAAACCGCTCTCCTTATTGGAAGATGGGGCGAATCTAGGACTTTCGGCTCGTGCCCGTCAGGCAGCCACAGTGACCTGTTCACCGACCAGATTCATCCTGCAGACCATGATGCACCCCTCGCACACGCAATCTGCTGCACAATAATGGTCCAAGGCGACGGCGCGTCCCTTGCGGCTCTTGGGGATGCTGATCCCAGTGCCATGTCCTTGACTGGTGATAGGCCACACTGCCTGGTCCCCGTCGCAGCCAATGTCCCTGATTCACGCATTTATTCATGTTGGCACCACCACTCCAGGTCCCCGGCCTGGCCGAGAATGGTGCACAAGGAGGGGGAAGCAAACCTCATGTGCAACAAACAAACCCTTCTGGCTCGCCCGTATCATATCATTCGTCGGTTTGTGTCGGTTGCTATAGGCACATGGCATCCATCGACAGGAGGTATTTCCACTTTGTCGAGGTGGCGTCTGCGATGAATCCCAGCCTTGGCAGTCGAGTGGCTGCCGAGGGCCTCAACCATCCTAACGAGGACACCACGATGACTCCATGATCAAGAGCCAGTGCGCCGTTTCATCCGAAGCCTCGTAGCACTACAGCATCCGCCCAACCAGGCAACTTGTCCAAAGCCTCCAATCACGGCAGTTACCTCACCTGTCAAGCGTCGAGCTCGGATACCTCTTTTCAATCGCACGCTAGCCATGATTCGCTATAGGCACCACGCTCATCCCATCGTCTGTGGGCATGCGTAGATGACGCTGTCACGGCCGGTCTCAACAGCCGCGACTGGGGCCGGTGCAATCGCAGAAACTGTTAGGACGACTGTGCGTCTCTTAAGTTGACTTTATTTATGACGCCTTATCATTCCGCACTGCAGTGACGTTGGACGATCGCCCTCTACAGTATTTAAATCTCATGATCCAACCAGCGAGGCCAGGACTTCGCCTTCTTGCGCCCTTGATCAACTTTTCACCCTCGACTTGATTCAATCGCCAACTCAGCAAAAAATTCCTTCACCTTTCGGCACCGGCGACTGCAAACCACTGCGGCATTACCCCTATGACGCCCCCCCTTAAGCAACATTAAGAAAGATGGATAGCAAGAGGTCAAGCTTCTCCGAGCTGGAGAAGCCCAGCGATCCTCTCATCCTCGTCAAGCTGGCGAACAAAAATGCCAAAGAGTATGTCATCCCGAGAAAATTCTACTACACCACCTTCCGTTAGCCGGCTCCTATATCGAGGATGGGATTTTGGATTTCTCAACATGCCGTCCGAGGCGTCTCTTTGTTATCGACCAATTCGATATTACCCTGGAGCTTCTGATGAAGACGGTCGACCAACATGCGCGGGGAGAGGAGCCGGCCTTTCTCAATGTCCTCCACCAATTGCTTGAAGATTCGTCAAAGCCTACCCAAGAGCAAGTCATTGTGGTGAAAGAATGCTTTCCAGACAAATCGTATCAACCAGGATTTGCAGCGGCAAACAGCACGGGGTTGCTCGTGGTTAATCTTCTTGACATACTCCAAGGCCGCGAGCCTTTTGGCTTGTCGCAAGCTTGGAGCAAAGCCATTATCGACTTCATGAGTGTCTGGACTGTACATATTCGCGGGCACTTCTTCAAGCGGACCCTGCTCAGGATGTCTACGGCGTATGCAAAGCGCCACACGAAGCCGGCATTGCGCGTTCCCGTGTGGGTGTCTGGTCTAGCCTATCGCATGCTAAGCCTCGCGCCACCGGAGGCGAAGGATAAGAAGGGTCGCTGGAGGGACGATGCTAAGAACGTCACATATTTCCGGAAAGTACTGAAGCTACCCGAGTGGCAGGAAGAGTAGAGATAGTAGTCACGTCGCATGGGCTAGAAGGAAACCATGCCTCAAGTTGCATCCGTCCCCATATGTCAAGCCAGTCGCTCTGGGAATTCAGGCACGGCAGGACTGCATATAGGCCGGGGGGGGGGGGCGGCGGCGGCGGCGCAGGGTATTGGGATGTTCAATTGCGGCAATCACGGGCATTTTGTGCACGCATTGCATTTGCTGCACAGGCCGTCGTGCTGGTCAGCCAATAGGACAGCGATTCCCAGCCTCTCGATTATAGCAATCCCATTCACAGTTTCTTTCCATGCTTGAACTTGCATCTGCCTTCCTCGTGCCCAACTGAACGTCTCTTCTTTCCATTTGCTATACCGTGGTGTCTGTTGTTTGCTCCCACCATCGAGCTCGCCCGCCAGATGGACCCCTCGGGACGCATCACCGCCATGAACCCGCAGTCGGCCCCATCTACAGCGACTGCTGCGAACCGCACCAACCCACCGCCACCCATGGATCCATATCCCTCGGCTCCCGCGCCCGGCACCGTCCCTTCCGGTTACCCGGCGGCCCCGGACGCCTACTATGGCCCGATGCCCGCCGCCTCGCCCAGCATCGCGCTGCACCTGCGCCCGGAGCAGCAGATCCCCGACCATCCGGGCAGCGTCGTCGGCGTGGCGCCGCCGCCGCGGCCCCCGCGCACGCTGTCGCCGCGGCCGCTCGTGCCGACGGCGCGCGACGTGGAGGCGCTCAAGACCAACTGCCAGTTCGCGCTGCGCGAGTACGTCAGCCTGGTGAGGAGCCGGCAGCGGGTCGACGCGAGCACGGCGGCGCTGGACCTCGAGGCGCGCATCCGGGCCCAGGCGGGACTGGTGTCGGCGGAGCTGAGGACGCTGCAGGCCGAGGTGAGGGACTTGGCCAAGATGGCGGAGAATCACCGCTGGCGGAAATGGCTCCTCGGCGGTGCCATGTAAGTTGAGCTTTTTGCACGAGGCCACCGTCGTCTCACAGCTCGCCCGCGGACTGCTGACAGCGCAAACAGTGCGTCCTTCATTCCCGTCGTGCGCCGGCTGTGGCGCCGCGGCACAGACCAGGAGTCGAAGCAGTCGTCCAACGACACGGAATACGCGTTCCGGCGTTCCAAGAGCCTGCTGTCGCGCATCAACGACAGCGTGTTTGGGCGTGGCGGCCTGGCGAGCGTCGGCTTCTTCGTCTTCGCCGTGCTGTACGTGTTCCAGGCCGAGGTGTCGCTGCGGGTGGCCAGGACGATGCAGAAGAGGATCAAGAAGCTATGCTCGAAGATCGAAAAGGGCGACGCAAGTGTCAGTGAGAGGGATATGAAGGTCTTGGAGGGGTGGCGGTGGAGGGTGCTTCTGTGGTGAGATAGATGCCTGGGTTTCATAGAGTTTTCATGGTGGTAATGATTGACGAAGAGACATGATGGAAACACAAGCAAGCATTGATAGGGAACAAGTCTATTTCCATTTCACCTTCTACTTTTTGCTACCTGTATGGGAAGGTTGAGACGTCATGTCAAGAAATTGGCCAGGTTGCTGAATCTCTTTCTCAGGGGGCTTTTAGTGGATGGGCGCCCTAAAGCTTGAATTCCCACCCTAACTTTGAGCGACTGCCTTCAGCAACGGCCTCGCCTCAAACAGCATTCATATTTTTCCTCGCCCACGATGCACCGCTTATAACCGCCACACACCTCGCAGCAACAAGAGAAATGAAGAGGAAAGCCCAGGAAGGAGACGCGTCAGAGGCGTCGTCTAGCCCGGCACCTACCAGGATCCCACGGCCCGTTGGAATGGGTGAGGCAGCAAAGGACCGGTACTACCGCGAGCTTTACGCGAAGCCTCCCGATTTTAAAGACCTCGCACGCAAGGACTCTGCCTTTGCAGCCATGTACAGTTGATCTCTCTCTGCCAGTCTCCCCCATCTGACTCAATATCTATCAGTACAAAAGGACGCGAGGTTGACTTCAAAGATCCCCGGTCGGTGATGCAGCTCACCAAGACGCTGCTCAAGCTCGACTTTGGCCTGCACATCGACTTGCCCAGCGACCGGCTCTGCCCGCCCGTAAGTCATGCAAAACTTCCACCTTGGGCTTGCTTAGGCTTATGTTTATAGGTGCCCAACCGGCATAATTACATTCTGTGGCTGAAGCAATTGCTCGATTCCACGTCTTATGAGCAACCGCGGCGCCGAGTTGTCGGATTGGACATTGGCACAGGAGCCAGTTGCATCTACCCCCTGCTGGGCTGCACTCAACGACCGTGGTCCTTCATTGCAACTGGTAAATGAACCTGGCCTAAGAGATGACGAGACGAGCTTACCATTACAGATGTCGACGCGCAAAATTTAGAATGGGCAAGCAAGAATGTCTCCTCAAATAATCTTCAACCTCGTATCAAGATCGTTCCCAGGCAACCCCAAGGCGCTCTCATACCATTAGACGACCTATCCATCGAATCCATCGACTTCACCATGACAAACCCACCCTTTTACAAGTCAGAAGAAGAAATGCTCCACAGTGCAAAGCAAAAGTCCCGGCCGCCCTACACGGCTTGCACCGGCGCAGAGGTAGAAATGGTTGTCGAAGGCGGCGAGATGGGCTTTGCATTTCGTATTCTCAATGAGTCGCTCCTGCTCCGAGACCGCGTCCAGTGGTACACCATTATGTTTGGATTCCTGTCGAGCGTTGCGCAGCTCGTTGAGCAGCTGCGGCAGCATGGGTTGGATAATTACGCCGTCACGGAGCTTGTTCAGGGGACCAAGACGCGGCGGTGGGCGGTGGGCTGGAGTTTCCAGGCCATGAGGCCGGAGCAAGATGTCGCAAGAGGTATGAAGACGGCAATAGCGCAAAACATCATGCCACCCGTCACACAGTACGAAGCCCTTCGCAAGCCTATGAAACATACGATAGGCCGTCTTGCAGAGCAGATCAGCGAAGCAGTCGGCAATCTGGATCTGGCCTCTTGGATCTGGGACAGGGAAAGGCTCGAGGGCACAGGTCGCGCAGTAGACAAAGTCTGGGCACGGGCGTGGAGGCGAAAGAAAAAGAGGGAGATGAAGGAGACTGGCCAGTCGGCTGGGGAGGTGCTCCAGGATCCCAAAGATGTGTTTGGCTTTCGGTGCTGGGTTCACGTCGCCAAGAATGAGGTCGTGGTCGGGTGTCGATGGCTGGAAGGGCACGATGCAACGACGTTTGAGAGCTTTCAGGGATTTCTTAAGACAACGGCACAAACGGCATACGACAAGTTTCAGTAATGGGACGCTCGCTGACATTTCTATGCTGCTCCCAAGTGCAAAAGTCCAGATAGAGCGTTGGTCTATGGAAGATGCCTGTCGTATCCCGCCGCTATAAGCCGCTGTCCTGCATCCCACACCTCCTGCGGGATCTCCTGCTCGACCTGGAAGCCCTTCGCCGGATACTCCCGGATGCGTATCAAGTCACCCACCATGATGCTCGTCACCAGCTCGCGCGGGTTATCCGCATCCGGGTACTCGTCAAACCCGTACTCGGGCGACGTCACGGTAAACGTCGCCCCCGGGTCGGGCCACTGCTTCAGGAAGGTCGCGTAGGTCCTCCGCTCCATGTACGGTTTCTGGACCAGGATCAGCCTCCGCGGCGGCGGCACCCCGCGCTCTCGCAGCAGCGCGTGGGTGAAGCGCACGTTCTCGCCCGTGTTGGTGGCGCGCGGCTCCACGAGCAGCCGGTCCGCGGGCACGCCCATGCCCAGCGCGATGTCGGCGAAGACCCGCGCCTCGGGCTGGGTGAACAGGCCGGCGGTGAGCGCGCCCGAGTCGCCCGAGAAGATGAGGTACGGCGCCCACCCGTCGAGGTAGAGCTGGGCGGCGCGGCGGGCGACCCGCGTGTCGAGGCTGCAGAGGCAGAAGATGACGTCGGCGGGCGCCAGGGTCAGGTTCATAGTGTGGTAGTTGTAGACGAGCTCTGCGTCGCGGTAGACGTCGTCCTTGTCCTCTGGGCCTTTCATTCTGTTAGGGGGTTGGACGGTGGTGAGGATTGATTGGGCCTGGGCTAGGTATGGCAAAGGAGCAGTGTGTATGCAGTATCTTCTTCAGCCGGGCCTGTTCTTAGCAGCGGAAAGCCAGATGTAAGTCGTCTTATACACGAGACCGGGCCCAGTGAGACCTCGTATAAGGGTGCATGCGGCATGTCCAAATTCGAGTGGTCTGCAACGTTGCCCCAATCGACGTTGCAGCTAGAAAGCGGAGACGCCAATCCAAGCAAGTCCGCCATCTTAATCGCTGCCTTTCACGCTTCCTACAAAACACTTTTCGCACCGCAACCTTTGGTCGTAAGCAGCTGGATCTTGTATTTACTGCTTGGCTTGGGACGAACGGAAGATGGTAGTGCAAAGCAGCGAGGGTAGGGAGAAGCAGCAACGTGCATCGTGTCCAAGCTGCCAGATGGTGATGGGAAAGAGTCAAGTTAGTCGTGTGCTTCCACATGATACCGGCAGCTCTTCTCGCTTAGGAAGCCCTCTCGGCCCTCGTACGTGAATAAAAAGCAAAGAACAGCAAGGTGGTCAGTCGCATCTTGATTATCTGGAACACACCAGCGCTTGATATATGATGATGTCCATAATGCTCTGGCACATTCTGGACTCACGCCGCGCAAAATTGTGTCGGGCGCTCTGGGCACCCCTCGCACAATTATTCAACAGTGGCATTGGCATAAGATATCTTCGAAGAAGAGAGACAAGGAATGCAAAACTGCAAAAAATTGCGACTCGCGCTTCAATCGAATGGAATGTATAGGAAGAGCCCGATGCGGGGGTCGAACCCGCAACCTTGAGATTGCGTTAACTCGTAAGAGTCTCACGCTCTACCGATTGAGCTAACCGGGCAGGTTTCTGCGCGGTTGTCGCTTGTTGAATGCAGCCGAAATTATTTTGTACTATACAGGGTATGGCTCTCAGACTTGGCGTCCTGGCTCCTCTCCGCTTACTCCCCTGAATTTACATGTGCTCGTAGGACGCCGAGTCATCCTCAAGGGCTGAATGGCCCAGTGGCCAGTTCCTGACGATGTTGACGCACCTGAAATTTGCTTGAGAACGGGTGTAAGATCAACAGGATGAAGTGGGCAGGCATACGCGACGGAGATATGGGTAGTATTTATAGGGGTGCCTGACTGGGTTCACCGCTACCCTATTGCCTTCCTCCTTGGGCAGCCGTTTCCCTCCACGTGTACTTCTCTGGGTCGACACGTTCATATTCTTGTAGAGGGTTATGCGTCGACCAGGTCATATGCAATATTCTGGCAATTGCTTTTGATCAAGCTTGTACTTTTATCGCGTCTGGTCCCTTGACTTGATAGCGCGGCAACAATGTTTCATGTGCCATTGATGCAGATACTTGGTACACCTTGGCTGGAATATGGCTACGCAGCTTTTACGAACTCTCAAAAGATGTGCCTACAATGTTAGACCCCACTTGCTCGACTGGATCTGGTTTACTGCTTGGCGGCCGTACGGACACCGAGTGGTCTCCAACAGCACCCCAAGTTAGTACTTACCTGCACTCACCGTAGTCGCCGTGCAGGAGATACTGCCTTCTCAAGTCAGCTCTTCACTATTAGACCATTGAAGGACAGACCACAATTTCATAACGGTCATGCGTTGAATTCAGTGTGATGGCCTGCCCGTACCCCTTGGTTTCTCCGACACGCCCTTGACTGGTTACATACATTGTGCTAGCATCCAGGTTGAACTCCTAACCTTCTCAACACAACTGATGATCTGACCCAGAACGTGCCCCAGCCATGTCCACTCTTACGCCGGTTCGCGCCAGACTGCGACCGATACCACCCCGTGATATCATCCTGTGGGGGCGATCAATTAGTTCTAAGAACCAGGCGTAATGAGCGCTACCCTCTGCGCACGCATCGTGATCTCAAACATCACTGAGTCAAGTATCAAACGCCGTCCGTCAATCAGGCCGGTCATTAGCATCAAGATTTAAAAGAAAAAATTATTGGCTTCATCATGCCTCCTATTAAAGACTCAACGGCCGACGAGCGGAGCGAACTCTCGAAACGCATCCTCCCTGAAATGACATTGGCCAAGGGCAACACCGATAAAAGTGCCACCGCCCTATCTGCAGCCGACCGGTTCAGCATATCGGGTAATGCAGTCATCACAGGAGGCACGGGGGCCATTGGCATGGCAGTTGCACGCGCTCTGCTGCAGCATGGTCTACAAGGACTAGCGATATGGGACCTGAGGACGACGGAGTCTGCAGACAAGCTGCGTGAATTGCAAGACGAGTTTCCTGCTGCTCGGATCCAAGCCCTTGATGTGGATGTCACCTCGGAAGACCAAGTAGCCGAAAGCATGGGCAAAACGGTGGAACGACTAGGCTCGGTGGACATGCTCGTCTGCTTCGCTGGCATTGTAGGCTGCGTACACGCACTCGACATGCCGGCCAGTCAGTTCCGTCGGGTCCTCGACGTCAACACAACCGGAACTTTCCTATGCGCACAAGCCGCCGCCCGCCAAATGGTCGCGCAAGGCACCGGCGGAAGTATCGTCATGACAGCATCCATCTCTGGACACAGTGTCAACTGGCCCCAGCCCCAGGTGGCTTACAACGTCAGCAAAGCCGGCGTGATCATGCTCAAGAGTAGCCTGGCGGCGGAGTGGGCGCGGTATGGCATCAGGGTCAACTCAGTCAGCCCAGGCTACATGGATACGGTGCTGAACGAGGGGCCGGGCCTGGAGAGGGCGAGGAGGAGCTGGTGTGAGCGGAATCCAATGGGGAGGATGGGGATGCCGGAGGAGGTGGCGGGGGTGGTGGTGATGTTGCTGAGTCCGGCTGGGAGGTATATGAACGGGGCCGATGTGGTCGTGGACGGTGGCGGCTTGGTGTTCTAAGCAGTGAGGGAGGAAGTAGAAGATATATTAGAATGAATGAGACACACATCTGTGCCATGAAGCGGCAGCGCAGAATTCACATCCATTTCACCTCGTTGCAGATATGGACTACAAATTGTCTCGCCTGCATCTTAAGGTAATCATGGTAGCTTCTCCCCTTGCCTCGTAGCGCGTCCAACCTGTGATTGTGTTGTATCATCCGCATACCGCTTGTACGCCAGGATGTACCTCTCATCCGCGCTCATCGTGTCCTGGACGCTTTGATGCCCGTCAACCGCCTCCATCCACTTCCTCCACCGTCCCCAGGTCTCATCGTCCCCCTCCTTGGGGATCCCAACCCCGCCGTCCTTGTAGTGGTCAATGAGCCAAAAGCGTTTGGCCCAAGGCACCAGACAAATATCCACTAGGCTGATGTGATCTCCCAGGAACCACGGACCAGATGGATCCATTTCCTGGACGAAATCCAATATGCGAGCATGAAGGTCATCCCGCGCCTGCTGGATGGTGTACTGCTTGTCCGGCGTGTGCTGCAGGAGCTTGTAGAAGCCTGGCACGATGCGCGTGCTGATGTGGTCAATCCAGAGACGTGCCCTTGCGCGCTCGTACGCATCGCTTGGAAGCAGACGTGGCCCGTAGGTGGCCTCGTCAGAGAAAGCCTCATCGAGATATTCGCAGATGACAAGACTCTCGTACAAGGGTCTCTGCTCGGTGCCCTTATCGTTGACAGGGACAGCAAGGGTTGGCACCAGGCCTCGCGGGTTCATCTTGAGAAACTGAGGATCCTTCTTGTAGGGATTTATCTCAAAATACTGATGCGGTATGTTCTTCTCACGCAGTGTGATCCATGAACGCTGGACAAACGGGCAGAACCAGCTGCCGTACAGCTTGAGAGCGTGCTCCCCAGAGAAGCGCTCCGCTGTTTTGGCTGCTGTGCCAGTGGGCTCGGGAGGAAGCGAAGTATCTTGGCTGGCCATCGTGCTGGAACCTGATGATGTTAATTGCAAGCAGTTAATGCGACGCTTGGCTCAATCTTCCATTATCAAGATGGCTAGGTTGCATGACGTGATGCACCCTCATCACCCTGATGTCAAGGTCCCCCACATCAAAGCTGAAGGCTTTGGCCCCGCTAGCCCGCCGACAAACGTCGTGGGCATGTCCAGTGTGTTTGAGAGGGTGCTGTTACTCCTATCGTCGAAAATGGATGAAAGAAGGATGGACCCGATGGTGTCTAGAAAATTGCCGGCAGTACACGGACGTTGTTCGTCGTGGGTATGGAATAGAGCACTTGGACACTGTGTGTAGCCCAAAATCCCTGCGGAACCATACAGTGTCGAATACATGATGGCACTGTATTTTAGCTTTCCAATTCGCTGTTATCCGCACCAGGAATTGGAACTACCCAAACTTTTCCTTCTGCCCCTGGCCGCATCGAATATCCCAGCATGTCGGACCCAAGCCCTTCGCGTTTCGCGCCACAGGCCAAGACCACACAACAGCGCCTTTCCACAGACACAGTCGGCCTTGTCGCGCTATCCGATTACCGCAAGCGCCGCGCCGAGGTGCTCGAACAGCAGGGCCGCGAAGCCCGCGAGGCCGCCCTTTCAGGCGCAGGCACAGGCACGTCCACACCGGATCGATCCCTTACAGGCACTCCTGACCTCGCTGGCAGTGACTCGCCGGCCCACGGAAGCGCTCCTCGGCCGGCAAAGAAGAAGAAAAAGCATGGCAAGAAGCTGCTGTCTTTCGACGACGAGGATGAGGCCGACACGAGCGCGCAGAGCGACGCCGCGCAGGACAAGGGAGATGTAAAGAGCACCGACGCAAGCGAGGACGATGGAAGCAAGCAAAAGTCAAAGTTCAAGGCGAACGCAGCCGTTGGTCTCGTGCCCAAGGCTATGACGAAAGCTGCGCTGCGTAGGGAGGCCATGGAACGAGAAACATTACGACGCGAGTTTTTGGTTCTGCAGGAAGCAGTCAAAGCGACGGAAATTGCCGTTCCCTTCGTATTCTACGATGGCGCCAACATCCCCGGAGGGATCGTACGTGTCAAGAAGGGCGACTTCGTATGGGTCTTCCTGGACAAGAGCCGCAAGGTTGGCGCCGAGTTGGGCGTTGGAGAAAAGGCAAATGCGCAGCGCACATGGGCCAGAGTTGGTGTCGACGACTTGATGCTCGTGCGTGGGACAATCATAATTCCTCATGTAAGTTTTGATTACGAGAGCTATTCCGTGCTAGTACCTGGATTGCTAACATTGAGTTTTATAGCATTATGACTTCTACTTCTTTGCCATGAACAAGAGTCTCGGGCCCGGCGGTACCCGTATCTTCGATTACAGCGCAGAGGCCCCAACCACTGCCGTGGCTCAGACAACCGCACCCGCCGGTGGCGTGATCACCCCGGAATCCAAGGCGATCGCTGCCAAATCCCTGCCCGACATCATGACCCTGGAGGGCGCGAGCGATGACCCGACTTTGACCAAAGTGGTTGACCGGCGCTGGTATGAGCGGCATAAGCATATCTACCCCGCCAGCACTTGGCAGGAATTTGATCCAGAAAAGGACTATGCAACCGAAATCAGGAAAGATACCGGCGGCAACACGTTCTTTTTCACTAAGTGATGCGGCAGGAACGCAGAACGATTTGACGCCGTTTCGTAAGAGTCTGGAACGAATCGGATGAACGGTTTTGAGTTTCGAACACTGTGCCACTGAGGGCACTCTTTGTCATCCTCTTCACCCGACGACTTGCCACATAGCGAACGAGGCACCACCGATGACGATCCAGCCCGGCCAGAACACCACCAGGAAGAGACCGTTGCCGCAGCCACCAAGAACAAAGGTTGCAAACTCGAAGAAGAGTTTCTTACGCAGCCTCTCCAGCGTCTTGGAGCGGTACACCTCAGCGAGGGCCCACGCGGACACGATGCGGGCGTGGTAGGCGCTGTACTTGGTGGCGATGTAGGCTTGGAATGCGAGGATCTTGCTAGCATAGAGGGCGATGGAAAAGGCGGCGCAGGCGGTCACGTAGGCCTGCATGCAGAGGAAGAGAGAGACGGAACCGAGGGCATGGTGGACGACGGTGGCGTAGGGGAGCGTCGAGGAGAGGTAGGCGAGGGCGTCGGAGTTTCGGTTGATGGAAACCGAGGGCTCCACGCGGGAGGTGGTTAGGATGCCGACCTGGTCCATGACGATGGTGTTTGCCGTTTCGGATGAAGAGATGATGGTCGTTGACGAGGTTCAAGGAAGTAACTATAATACGGATGAAGCGCCGTGGTCTCGACTGGAATAGACCTAATTAAAGATGCGGCACAAGTTCCACGTTGAACCGATGAATTAAAGTCGCAAGATGGGATTGAGCCCGAACAAAGCAACAGGTCAAAGACGACATGAGGCATGAAAGCCGTATTATATCGCATATCCGGCAATATGCCTCTGCTACCCCTCCTCCTCTGCCATGGCACCGCGGGGTTTCGCTCACGGTCCGAACCCCACGACCTGGACCCCTTCTTGGCTGGCCAATAAAAGCCGATGTCAGCAGGGCATGTCCAGGCCATGGGCGTTCGCAACCCCTTCGGGAAGGGCGTGCAGATCCGATGGACGGATTTGACAGGAAGGTCGCTGCTACGGCCGTGGCCCCGCGACGGGTGGTGGGACGTCGATGTAGAGGATACGGCAGGGCGCTGGGTTAGGTGGATGGAAGAGGTTCAGGGGCTTGATGCGGACGGAGGAGGCGTGGTTGGCGCACGTGGGGCCTGTGATTCGTGGATGGAGGATGGGAGACGGGCTGGATCTCCCTTGTTGATGGGAGCACATGGGCGATGGGCGGGCTGTGTGGCTTCTCGACCCTTTCTGCATCGCGACTCGTGCAGGATCGGCACTTGGCAAGGTATACGGTTCGTATCTCTTCGATAAGAACGGCAGGGGGAATGGCCGGCACTCCGAATTAAGGAGTCAATCACACTTCGGTCGGTTGCAGTCCTCTGTCTGGTGCTGTTTTCGGCCGGCTGTGAGGTTGAGGGTGGCGGGCCGATCAGGCTGGCTGGTATTGATTCGGTTGCACAGTTGGTGGCGTATAGTAAAGCGACTGGCCTATCACTGGCCACGCTCGAGCCATCCATGCGGGTTGCGCGACACATACCATCTTCTCAGAACAATCTCCAATATATTGCTTATCTACGGGAACATTCCGGGGCTTCGGCTGCTGATCGCATGGCAAAGCCACTCGGCGTATCCTATCCCGGCGTCCTTCGACAACGGCGGTGCCAGGCAGTCCCACGTGGGCCCCGATCCGGCATGTCGTTCGCTGCGGCCGGCGCTTGGTAGTGGACACACACCCCCTGTCGGACGGGCGCTAACAGCTGGGGTGTTTCTAAGCTGGGAGAGGGTGCGATAAAGTGATAGGGGACTAATGTGGCGTGCCATGATATGGGCAATTGCCGGCCGGTGGAAATCTGCATTTTGACAGGCCGAGAGAGCTCTTTCATTTATACAGTAATTCCGAAGGACGGAGAAAATTGCAATCGGGCGCTGTACACCACCACGGGCAGACTGAAGCCGTGATTCAGGGCCCATTTGACGCACCGCTGGACGTGCACAATCTCTGTTGGCTTCATTGCCGCGGCTGGGCGATGGAGGAGAGTCGGTGGGTTCTCGACAGCCAGGCGCCATATCCATCGGGGGCAATAAGCCGCCAAATTCCAGCGGCTCGTCACGGGGGAAAACCACCGCCGTTCCAGTCGCTTGGTAACAGGTTTTAATTCCTTACTTATGTGCTCGCACTTGCGGTACATGCTATGAGTGAAGAGCACAACGTCGTATTTCTGCGTCTAGCCTGTTGCGTGGGTTGATCAGTGAGGCCAGTATCTCCAGCAAGTGAGAGATGATAAATCTTGTATACGTAATCATGATCCGGATTATCGACCAGTCTTTAATAGCCGTACTTGATTTGCTCGTCGTACAAATGCCGTCCTTGCCTTCCATTGATTCCAAGATGTGAGACCCTGGCCTGCAAGGCCTCTCTAAGCTTGTCGAGAGTGCTCATTTCTGCTTCTACACCACTTCATCATGAACCACTTTCAGGTGGAGACCAGATCAAATGGGATCAGGTAGACGCCTGGCTCCGGTAGCTTGAAACTGCTGACTTACCTGGCTGCTCCATGTCGCTCTCACCGGCTGACTGGCCGTCTATCGCACGGTGGGGTTGTTGTTACGTGATTTATCAGATGCTGAACAGGCAGATGTCGATCCAGATAGATGATTGCGTCGTAGCAGGTGACAAGTTCCGAGGGTTTGTCTGGCCGATGAACCACCATGCCGATGCTTAACAATGCCGCTCATTGGGCCTCCGGTTCTTTTATGCTCGGGTGTTCAGGCTATGAGAATGAAACAGGCGTGGTGGTACACAATCGCTGGCCACGTTTAGGGCTCGTGCTTGCTAATGTTTTTGTTTGATCAGAGTGCAGGATGTTTGGCGACAACCGCCGATCATCTGTCTCTTGGCTTCATCTGCGGGGACGCAATCATCCCGCGACGAATCTGTTTTACCAAAAAGCATCTGATCACAATGGAGAGATCGGTAAGTGAATGAAGCAGTTGAGACGCGATGTTGGCGATTTTTACCGTTCGGGTGAATGTGCGCAGGGCCCATCATACAGCAGGTGAACGGGATTTCCCAGGGGAGGCCATCCTTTCCGTTCGACGACACATGAGTCGTTACATATACATCTAATCGGCGGCAGCGACAACAACAGCCTCTGACCAGCCCCCTGTGGCCGGGCTGGAACCCCCGGATACCCAGACCGTGGGACCGGGATCCAGAACCCTTGCACTCCAGATTAGAACCCCCCGGCTTGGTGGATGTAAGAGTCGACGACATGCAATTTTAAATGGGAAAAACTCAGCTTCTGTTCTTTCTCAATGTTTCCGTCTCTAAAACGGTTTGTTTGCGTCAAACGTTGGAGATCAAGTCTGGCCTGTTGGATTCTGCCGCCCTGACCGCTCTGGGATTGCTTTTGTTTGGGCAACTACGTTCGTGGGCAGCGCTCGTATCCCTTGAACAGCCACTCTCCAGGCTTTTGCCAGCCGCCCCATCATCCATTCCGATTGCTATGTTGCTATTTTCTCAGTGTTGGAAGACTGCCTCCATTGCTAGAAACCACGAAACTTGCCCCAGCGCTCTGTTTGCCCCCTTTGTTCCGCACCGGGGCATCCTTCCTGCGGCAAACCGTTGCTCTCTCAAGCTGACGGCAGTGGGAAACAGCCTGGGCAAATATTTGAAGACATTGTTTCTCTATCAAGATCCGGGGGACTGGTGATACGGAACTGGGACTAGCAGACAATGACATTCATCTTCTCCCGGCCCGCCCCGGAGCGTGAACCCACCGCGGGCAACCACTTCTCCACACCCTCCAAGCCGGAATTCATCCACTACTTTGGGAACAAAGACGCAAAGGATACAAAAACCGGGCTACGGTGCGCAACGCCAAGCGCCAGAGGCCCAATCCAGGGAGCTCACCAGACATGGTTTGCTCTCTCAGCCGACGATCCGGTCGCAAAGCCCACGGGCTTCAACTTTACTCCATATAAACCAGAATGCAAGCTAGAAAGCAAACCAAATGCAGGCCTGCTCCCGCAGCAATCCAGAGCCACCGCCGGGGCCCCAAACATCGTTGGCGTGGAAGATGGGAGCCAACCGCCCGCGTCCTTCGACTCCAGAAGCATCAAGCTTTCGTCGTCTGTCCTGCCGTCTCACGATAAGCTACAGTTACCTGTCCGCACCATGGCCGGCTTGAACGAGTCTGAATCTGAACGGGCGACCATGGTAAACTCGAGTAGCAGCTCCGTATCACCTGGGTCATCGACGCTCGACGCCCATCTTCAGCTCCTGTCGGGCTCGACCATTGCTCCCGAAACCAGCGATTCCGCAACGACGCCCATCTTTACCGAGGATGTTCGCGTTAGCCGGGGAGATGCTGCCGCCGGTGGATTCACCCAATACGGTCTACTGGGTGGCCACGTCGGCAGGTTGTCAAGGGCACCTGCGGGTGCACCAGCGTCCTCGGATCCCCGTATCTACTACAACGTCGCAGCCCCGTCAAGTACCTTTATCTGCGGCAGTCAAGGCTCTGGAAAAAGTCACACCCTGAGTTGCCTCCTGGAGAACTGCCTTATCCCCTCTGTTGCGAACGTCCTACCTCGCCCACTCTGTGGCATCGTCTTCCACCACGACACATTCATCTCTGATACAGGAGGGTCGCCTTGTGAAGCGGCATATCTTTCGTCCAGCCCGTCCATCAAAGTGAGGGTCGTCTGCGCGCCAACCAATATTGGCCAGATCAAGGTTTGCAGCAGCAATTCTCTACTAGCACGGCGGCCACACTGACACCATGGCAGAGGATATACGGCCACCTGCCAAATGTGACAATCCAGGAGCTGCGCCTCAACCAATCCGACCTCAACACGAAGCGCATGCTGGATCTCATGGCCGTCAGCTCCGTTCAGGGCGGCGGCATGCCCCTGTACCTTCACATCGTCGTCCGCGTCCTGCGCGACCTGCGCATCCGGCAGCAAAAGACGCCCGGCGCCCAGTTCGACTACGGTGCGTTCAAGCGCGAGCTGACCGAGGCCAACTTGACCAAGGACCAGATGGCACCCCTGCAGCAGAGGCTGGACACGCTCGAGTCCTTCATGCTGGACGCGCAGGCGTCGGCGGCCGTCATGTCGCAAAGGCCGGGGGCGGCTCCTAGTGCGCAGGTGAAGCCCACGGCAAACAACCAGCAAGCAACCAACTGGGCCCTAGGCGTAGGTGCTTCCAAAAGAACAAGTTTAGTTTGACCCTGTTGACAATTTGCAGCCTGCACGGCTGACCATTGTGGACTTGTCTTGTCCCTGCGTCACCGCAGAAATGGCCTGTCTCCTGTTCAACGTATGTCTCGGCCTCTTCCTCGAGCAAGACTCCTCGGTCGGACGTGTCATTGCCCTAGACGAAGCGCACAAGTACATGACCGAGAGCTCCGAGGCTATGACCCTCACCGATTCCCTACTCTCCACCATCCGTCTCCAACGGCACCTGGGCGCCCGCATCATCATCTCCACGCAGGAGCCCACCATCTCCCCGCGTCTCCTCGACCTCTGCTCCGTGACCATCGTGCATCGCTTCTCCTCGCCGAACTGGCTCGACAGCCTCAAGAAACACCTCGCAGCCGCTTCCAGGTACAAGTTAGCCGCTGATGACGATGAAAAGACGCAGCAAGGGGATAGCATGGCCATGTCTTTCCCGGTTTCTGACATCTCGGCACACCTCTTTACGGAAATCAATAAACTGCAAACAGGCGAGGCGCTCCTGTTCTCGCCCACCGCCCTCGTCGGCGTAGACAGCGTGCCGAAGGAATACTTCGTCGAGCCGGAATTCAGCGACAGCGTGGAAGAGCAGCCTAAGCCCCCCGCGTCTTCGGCGAGCTCAAGGATCGATGTGGTCGCGGACACACCAGCCGGGCCGGTGATCCCTCTGGCGAACAATCTGCTGAAGTTGAGGATTCGGGCTCGCATCACGGTTGACGGCGGACGCAGCGTCATGGCGGCGTGAGGCATAATTTAACGGTAGCTGGCTATACGATATTGTAGATTTTCAGGGCTGAGTCAGGTTTCGCAGCGAGCGAGGCGTACATGGAGCAGGCATCGAGGAGGCAGCGACTGGTGTTTCTACTGGACCGCGGTCGTTCGCAGCGCCGTACTTCATCTGATTAACGCTTGCACAGTAACAAAGGGTGCCTCTTCATCCCTTTTAATCGACAAGCTTAATTAATCTATGAATAATCCATTACTCGTGCATCCTATGCACTGATCGTCAAAACATCCTTTAACCTGACATCGCGACTGCTCGCTCCCACAAACACCGTGTAATTTCCCTCCTGCAGGTCCCAGTCCTGTGCGACCACGTCCCACACGCTCAGGTCGCGCCTCGTCAGGTCAAACGCAATGATTGCAGACTGTGCCGGGTCCAGAGGCACCTTTTCGAAACCGCGCAGCTGCTTCGGGGGGCTGTTGGGGATGCCCACGTACAGCTGGGCGACCTCCTGGCCTGGCGCAGAGCCGGTGTTTGTTACGGTGACCTCGACTCTGGCGGCGACGTCCCAGAGGGTCTGGCAAGCGGCGGAGCGAGACGTGCCGCGGGGTGATATCGAGAGCGCTGAGTAGTCGAAGGTGGTGTAGCTCAGCCCGTAGCCGAATTCGTACCGCGGCGTGATGTTGTGCGCGTCAAAGGCGCGGTAGTCAAGATACACGCCCTCGGTGAAATCACACTGCGGGTCGGTTGTGTTATCCGCGCCCCGGCCGCACGGCGCATAAACGTTGTAATCGCTCTCATTCTTGGCCATGGTGTACGGCAGCTTGCCCGAGAAGCCGGCCTCACCGTACAGTAGCTTGACGAGCGCAGTGCCGCTGTCCTGCCCAGGGAGGTGCGCGATGATGGCTGCGGTGACGTTTGGATGCTCGATCCATTGGTCGACGAGGCGGACACCAGCGGCATGGACGATGACGATGGTGTTTGCGCAGCGGGATGCCACGGAGAGCACAAGACCGTCGCTGAAGTCGTCGTGCAGGCCGGTGCGGTCCCAGCCTTCGGTGGCGATGGCGTTGATGAAGACGAGGCAGGCGTCGCTGGCGGGGTTGACGTCGGGGGTTAGGGAGGTGACGTCCCAGTTGACCCAGGTATCGTCTATGGCGGCACGATGCTGGATGGCTGCCAAAGGCTGCAATGTTTATCAGTGTTGAATACGACAGCGAGTAACTTGCAAGAACATACATCGATGATGTAGGCTGGTGCATTAGCCCCCGCACGTCCGCCAGTCACAATCGTACCGCCTCTTGCAGCCTGATCAAATCGTTCAGGAGTGCCCAGCACAGCCTGGCCCATTTCCTCGGACGAGGTATATCCTAGTTGGAAGAGGTTGTCCGTGTTCTTGGTGCGTGGAATGGTCGCATCGTAGCCAAACACGGACAACATCGTAAGCTTCTGGGTAAATGGAAGTGCGTTGTTCTCGTTCTTCAGAAGCACATGGCCGGCGATGGCCCCCTCTAGAAGAATAGGCTTAGATTCCGGGATGCGTGCGTCAACCTGCTCGTGAGGCAAGGTGAGGTTTTGAATGCCGAATCCAGGGACGGGGAAGTCGACGTCCTGGCCGACGAGATACCACGCCGCTAGAATTCTGCAGCATGTTAGCCGAAA
The DNA here is from genome assembly GCA_000732775.1 of Stachybotrys chlorohalonatus IBT 40285. Lineage (NCBI taxonomy): Eukaryota > Fungi > Ascomycota > Sordariomycetes > Hypocreales > Stachybotryaceae > Stachybotrys > Stachybotrys chlorohalonatus. The sequence continues at coordinate 147,190 of KL660839.1, forward strand.
CCAATGTGCATCATTGATTGCATTGATCGACAAACCTCGTAGCCATATCAGTAACACGATCCTCGGTCACGGTACCGTTACTAACGGCCGCCGTCAAGTTATTCCCCAAAGAGCCACCAAGCGGCATGACCATGTCCAATCCCGCATTGACACTATTCACGTCATGGATCGCGTTCCAATCCAACAGGACAAAGCCGTCAAATGCCAGCTCCGTCTTGAGCACGCCGTTCATCATCTTGCTGTTCATGCAGCCGTAAGTGTTGTTGATGCGCTGATACGAGCACATGACGGAGGCGACGCCGGCCCTAACGCTGTCGGCAAAGGGCCAGAGGTAGAACTCGTGCAGCGTCTTGTCGTCGACGTTGGAAGAGACGGCCTCGACGCCGAAGTACGGGCGACGGTACGTCTCCTGCTCATTTGCGATTAAGTGCTGGCGTCCACGGTGTTAGGACAGTTCGGGGGCGGACAGTTGGGTCGCTACCTTGATGTTGGCAATGACGCCGGCTTCTTGGTGTCCGATGATGGACTCGTAGTTGAGTTGACCTGAGAGATAGGGGTCAACTCCAAAGCCCTCCCAGTTTCGGCCGCCCAGAGGGCTTCGTCCCAATGGTCCAGCATTAGGGCCGAGGATCACATTGACTACAGGAGTTAGCTAATGGGCGTCGACGAGGGATCGATGGTGCTACGTACCTCCCTTGGCCTTGAACTCTTTGCCCATGTACAGTCCCCTTAAGTAGGTCAAGTTCTTGTCCCAGCTGGCGCCTACATGGATTGCGGAGGGATACGCATTGACGAGATCCGTCGCCCGGACACCGTTGCCGGCATCATGCAAACACATGCCCGGCCATCCAAGGCGTGGCACGGAGCCGGTCGTTCCGGCACAGACATTATCCGCTGCGAAGCCCCGCGTGATGTTGACCTTTTCTTCCAAGGTCATCTGAGAGGCCAGGGCTCTGGCCTTTTCGTAAGCGGGAGCCCATGCTCCTGCGCCTGTGCCGGGAGCTGCAAGAACTCTCACATTAGTGCCTGTGCCTATTTGCGTCAAACAACGTTGGGGATACGTACGCGAAGGATATACAAGAGGAGACTCAGCCTGAGCGCCAGCTCCGGAAGGCAGCACGAGGCAGCAAACGGCCGCGTATACTGCAACAAACCTCATGACGGCGGAAGACCTTGCAACAAGGATGGACGGTGGTGCCGTGTCACGTCTGACGCGAGTTATTGCTATTCCCTTTATATACCCGCATCCTTGGGACAAAGAGCACCCTGTCTATGAGAGCCCCCCGGTCCAACAAGCAATAAGAACGTGGCAGGCTTATACCCGTCGCAGCGGGTCGCCGTCACCTGATGGCCGACGATCGGTGGACGTGCTGTGCAGGACCAGAAACGGAGGAAGAGCCGTAGAAAAGCCGAGCCAATCGGACCTGCTGCCTGCTGCTGTTAGCTAGACCGTTGATCCCCTACTTACAAGCCGTCAGACAATCGGTTGCGATGGGTTCGTGGGCAGAATTCGAGATGCAAGAGGTCGAACGGGCCAATCGTTGGCACGATTTGACGTCTAGGGGGGTGGAGCCACAATTCCTTCCACTTTCACCGCCTCATTTTGAGTTCCACCACGAGCCAGAATTCTGGGGTAGGAGAGGCCTACGTCACTTCTTGGGTGGGGGTACAGCCGCGGAACCGATCCGGAACTGCGCTAACTTCGAGACGGCACTTCCGGTAATGCGTTACCCTGGACAGGCCTTGGACAAGAAAGCAGATGCAGGAAGCTTCCGTTTCTGCCGGACCTTTTGAGTGAGGAGGTTCGGTGGAGGGTGTTTAATGAGGGATGCAGAAAGAATACATTGGCGTGGGCAGCCCATGTTTCTAAATGCAGTCTGTCGACGCTAATATCTCGTGCATGCCTAAGCCTTGATCTTCTCGTAGTACAATTGCATGGCCTCCTCCATCAACGCCTTTACCCTTGTAGAATCCAACTTCTCTTTCCTGTCAAAAGAGTAGAGTCCGTTCGCCTCTTGCTCAATGTCCGTTCTGTGACCACGTGTCAGTTACTTCATCAGATGAGAAAACGTGAAAGGTGCCAACTCACAGTTGCGTATACACAAAGGCACAGGTATGCCCACCCCTCGTCACACCCTTGGCCAGCCGCTCTACCCGGTGCAAAAGATCCTCCGGGTCCGTGGCCGTCGTATATCCCCACTCGCGGTCTTCTCCAGTTGTAGCCTTTGCTGCGGCAATGTTGACGCCGCCGAACTCGGTGCACATGACAGGCGCGCCCGGCACGTGCTTGGCGCCGGCGTCCGCCCCTGCTACTTCCAGCACGAACATGTCCCGCCCGGCCTTCTTGTCCAGGATGGCTTCGAGGGTGCTGCAGTTCTTTTCCAGCGCCGGGCCGTCGGCGTAGTCGTGGAAAGTGGAGAGGTCAGTGCACACGTGCTCCCAGCCGCAGTTGTCGTTGATGCTCCTGGTGTCGTCCAGGGACCTGTCCAAAGGTTAGGCCGAGGCTCAGGTATATAGAAAAAGAGGGCGAGTGGGACTTACTTTGTTATGTAGTATAGTGCACGGATGTGATTGCGCTGCTTGGCATTGTCTTTGAGCGACGGGTATCCCCAGCTTTCGTTGACAGGCGTCCAGGTCACGACCGATGGGTGGTTGATGGCCAACTTGACAGATTCAACCCACTCCTGGTTGAAACGATCGACGTACTCGTCGCTGAACTGGTACGCATTCGCCATCTCTGCCCACACCAGGTAGCCCAGCTTGTCGGCCCAGTAGTAGAACATCGGGTCTTCGACTTTTTGATGCTTGCGACAACCGTTGAAGCCCATTTTCTTGGCCAACTCAATGTCAAGCTTGCAGCTGTCGGCATTGGGCGGGGTCATGAATGTGTCCGGCCAGTAGCCCTGGTCCAGGCACAGAGCCTGGAAATACGGCTGGCCGTTCAGCCTCCATGTGCCATCGCCCTTGGTCCAGTTGATGGAGCGCATGCCTGTTGTGGTAGCCACCTCATCCAGGGTCTTGCCCGAGGCAGTGTCGATAAGTCGGATGGTCAGATCGTACAGGAGAGGGTGCTCTGGGGTCCATAAAGCCACACCGTCGCGCCAGCAGCGGCTGTTGTCTGGAGCAGCATCCTGGAGGAAACCTGCTGGGAGTTGAGCCTTTTGAGAGTCGGTCAGGCGCAGCCATAATTCGACGTCGACCGAATCGCCGTCTTTGGGCAGGTTCTTTACGTCTGACTTGGCTACAGCAACCCCAGCGAGCTTTGCCTCGATTTCCACGCCATACTTCTGACCGACACGTCGCCCGGCTACAGCAATTTTGCTGTACAGAATGCCAGAGTCGATATCGTTGGATCTGATGACAGTGCCGTGGCTGCTGTCGGCGATGCGAGCCGCAGGGACAACTTCCAGCCATACAGACTGCCATATACCGCCCGAAGGCGTGTAGAAGATGCTCTCGGGCTTGGCGCCCCAGTACTGCTTCCCACGCGGCTGGGTCAGATCATAGGCCGAGTCGAAAACACGGATCGTTATGCGATGCGACACCGGTACGCCGGCAGTGGCAAGGACACCCGAGCCCACGGCATCCGTCACGTCGAGCTCAAAGGGGACGTGACCGCCGCGGTGTCCACCAACATACTGGCCGTCAATCCAGACCTTGGCATAATAGTCGACAGCGCCAAAGCGCAAGACTAGACGACTGCCTTGCTTCTTCTCGTCGGCAGAGCGCAGGTCCGAGATTGTACGCTCATACCAGAGGACCTCGTGCACGCCACGATCATTGATGCCGGACGCGGGGCTCTGGAAGACAAAGGGCACCTCAATTTTGCGCTTGCTATTGATGGCACCTCCGGAGCGAGCCAAAATGTTGTTTTTGATGAGCTCTTGCGTGCCCGAGGCGATGCGCTGGGTGATGTCGTCGCTATGCTCCGAGGCGGTGGTGGCTCCCGGAGCCTCAGCTGCGGCAAGGGTAACGGTGCTGGGAAGGCCCGCTTGCTGCCAGTGCTGGGCAAGGCCGACGTCCTCGTCGTCGAACAAAAAGTCCCAGGGGCCGTTCAAGGACTGCCAGCGTAGGGCGGTGCGCTCAAAGTCCGGGCGGGGATATGCAGCGTCCTGCGGTGCGGCCATGGTGGGAGCGAGTACAAGGACGATGGGAGTCGTACAATAGGCGCGACGACGCTTCGATGAGATTCGAGTCGGTGAGTCGAGGTATGGCTAAGGACGATGTACCCAGCGAGTCTCAATTGCAGCAGGAGGATTGAGGGAACGAAGTTGGAAGCTCGTAGGCGGAGCTGTCTGGTTGCGGTTGTAGCAGCTCCCCCGTCCGTGTCTGCCACGGCGACGCAATGAGGGGCATGGAGGGGTCGTCGAAGCCCTGAAACATCAGCCTCCATATCTTATCGCCACTGTAATTGCAGTTCAAGCCCATCAGCACCAGCAAACAGCGCGCCGAGCACGATTCCCATGCTTCTGTCGTGGGGCTGTGGATGATTCCGTGGAAATCTGAAAAGCTGAATGCCCAATCAGTGTATCCGACGTCGTGACGGCCTGTGACAACTGTGCGACTTCTCCACGAAGGGTCCAGTAAAGCCCACTGTAAATCAGGAGAGGCCCTGATCTGCACGGCTTGGCTCAGCGCCCTGCAGGTAGGGTAGCGTCAGCGTACCCTGAAGAACCTGGATTCTGGCCGGCTTGTCGGCTGATTCACCATCTCGGCCATGGCAGCCATGGACACCATTCAGCAGCTTTACAAGCATCCTGCTAGATCTTTTGGGCTGATAGAATATTCGCCTAATATTGATGTAATTGGCGTCTGTTGCCGTAGCGAGAGTCAATATGCCTTCAGCGAATTCGTTCTCCTCGCAGTGAGCGTACACGGCAGCTGCAACGACGATTCCGGGCGAATCCTCAACGCCCACAATCCCCGTATCAATACGACATTCAATACACACGCTGATGCATCGGGAACCTCGCGAAAAGGCGGTGGACATGGTGTCACGACAGGCAGCGAATCTTCCTGCTTGGATGGCTTCACAGCCTGCATCATGCGCACCACGCCTTGCCTGCGGCGCAACCCGGCATATGTGGTCTCCAAGATGTCCGACGGTGGCGTGACGACACGAGCCATGACCGTGGTCTTTCGAGGATCTAGACACGGTGAGCCGTATGTGTGCTAATCCGTCACCGGAACATCAAGTCTTGCGTACATGCTGACTTGACGTCGTTGTTCACTCTGCCCGCCATGGCACATGTCATCAGCGACCGATGCTTCTGCGCCGAACAGGGCAGGGCGTCTTCTCAAAGTGATGGCTCTGAACGTTTGATGACCTAAAGAAACGTGTTCGATAGCGCACTGAGCAGGACCAAATGCAGATGTTCGGTGAGAGACAGTGCCTCCAGGGCGACTGCTGTGCGACAAAGGTAGGGGCGGTGGTATCCAAGACATGGGAAAGAGGCTATTCTCACGTTGCGCCCACGATCCCACCTTGGCGGCTTGAATCCTCAGATCCACACGAGACTCGGCGCAGATGAGCATGTCTTGATCATATCGACTGCTGGCAGCAGCAATAGAAGGTGATCGACACCCGCTTGGCGCGGCGGAACTGCCGGCACCTGCATCCAGTCGCAGAGGCACTCGCAGCCCGACAGCCCCAGGCGGCACAACTGACCGCTTCCGGTAATCACTGGTCAGACCACTAAGCGTCACCTTCTTGCGGCACCAACGCTCGTCATGGCCCTTCCCCATCACGGCCAACGGCGGGCGGACCAAACGAATGGAGTAAGTGGGAAGACCATCACAGGCCCGGGAAATACGAGCCTCCACGCAGTGATCGCCCGTGTCCATTCAGGCAGGTCATATGCCGATCCAGCTACAGTCTCCCGCCCCGCCCATCATTGCACCGTGAGGGCAACAACTATTGCATGTCTCAAGACGGCGTGACCTCGAACCATTGCCCAGCGAACACGAGGTTTGCTAAAAACGGCATGCCGTCTTGCGCGAGCCCGACACAACGCCGCCCGATGACAGCCGGTGCCTCTGCTAGCTAATTCTAGGCTCTTAATGTTTTTTTTTATTAAATTTTTTTGGGACTTTGTGTCGGCGCGACGTCATCTCTGGGCCCTACTGACTTATTCATGTCGCTATTTTCGTGGTTCAGGAGGCTTGTTCTTTTTGTTTGATTGAGCTAATATCTGACGGCCCTTTTCATTGCGAATAATTATTGGCTGTGACGTTGATGGCGATCTCCGGTTTGGGATGCATAAGAAGCCGCTTCTCCTCCTCTCCGTAAACCATCATACTTCTCTTTTCTGATCTTCAGATCTAAACAAACTTGCTGCACTTTATACTTCGACATCAAACTGTCTCCAAGCAACAACCTACCGATCAGTGTCATCACCATGAAATCTTCACTCTTGAGCATCGTCGTAGCGGGCCTGACCGCCGCCGCACCCGCCCCCTCCTCCTCCACCGAGGAAACCTGCAACTCCCTATCCACCCAGATCAGAGAATGGACCATCAAGGACTTCGACTACCGCGCATCCTACACCTTCAGCACCCCCTCCCACCAAATCGCCGGCGGCTACGTCAACTTTACCCTAGAGAACCAAGCCGTCGACTACCAGGCTATCTGCACTGCCAGCTCCAACTGGCTCAGCCAATTCTTCTACGGCAACATCGTCTACAACTGCACTGTGCCGCAGGAAGCCGACCGCGCCTCCTTCACCTTCAACTGGCCCACCGGCGAGGTCAGGGTCAACCAGACCTGGAACTGCCTCGACGAGGGCTCCTACTACATTGCCGAGGGCGGCGTCGAGCTGGATCTGGACTGCGAGGACGAGACGTGGCAGAACCCGGATTGGCAGCCGGGCCAGATGTACTCTGTGCGCACCATCAGCTGCCAGCCTGTGACTACCACCTGCCCTATTGAATCCATCAGAGGCGTTGCGTAGATGCACTGTTGCATCGTATCAGTGTTTCACTGTAGGGCACAAAGGGCGTCAAGGGCGGCGGTTCATTTATTTCACGAGACACGACACTCATTATGAATCAGTAGGACAAAGTTGCTAGGACTTTTGGCATCACGAAACAATGACGAATCGTTTAATAAAGAGACTTCTCTGATAATTCAAGCAAACGTTTAGTGATAATTAAAAACTACATAACGTTAACACAAAACGCATTTACAATCGTGCTCATATTCAGGCACTCAGTAACCGTGATCCGCAGGACATCAATCACCTTACAATGTAGTAATTCTCAATTCCACAAAAGTCCGAGTTAAAACAATGTATTTTTTAACTATTGTTTACTGTGTATACAATCCAGATGTTTAGCGTCCAGATCTTTATTGTCAATGGATGACATGATCAGCAAAAATGATGCGCTTTCGCGCCACACTTGGTAAGACAGGGATTCGAACCCTGGAAGGTTTCCCCATCAGAATATGCCACTCTCTGGAGAAGGGTGGAAGGTTTCCCTTGAACCTGACGCCATAACCGCTCGGCCACCTTACCTTTTGGTGTTGGAAATCGTTGGACAAAAGATACCTATAGACGTAACCACAAACAAGCCTATCCAGCCCTCTTCATATTTCTCAGGCGCCTGGATTAGTTATCCATCGCCTTGCTTTGGGGGAGGAACCTCACCTACAGTAGGTCTAGAGTAGTATGAGAATTCGCGGCCACAGCGGTTTGTTCTGGTCGTTGAGATGGCCACCAATCAGGCGAGGGGTCTGGTGAGATATGATTCACTGCCATCCTTGACCCATTTCCCATTCCCGAGCCGAAAATGTTCTGACCTAACGGAGGCGTCTGCACCTCTGCTCACTTGGGCTTGGAACGTGAACCACAAAGGCACTGTCCCTACCGCCTCTGCCCTTTTACTTGCCACACCCATGCATGCTGTCCTGAGGTCAACTGGCTCGAACTGTATAGTCCAGCTCCCGAACAGCACTAACTGGGGCTGGAAGCCGCCTACAATCCGTCCATCATCATGATGCCGCCAGCGACGACCGTCGAGGTCTTCAACACCCTGGTCAAATTCTACAACGGCCGCCTCCCGCCATATGTCCTATACTCCAGAAACAGGAACGTGACCTACCCTCAGCGGAAGATGCGCACCCTTAATGCTGGACAAGTTCATCGCGAATGACACCCTGCCCCGGGCCCCAGAGCACTCAGGTTTCAACGACAATGTTCTGGTTTGGACACACGCCTTGCATCGCTTTGCTGGAAGAACTGCATCAAGCTTGACGGGTAGCCCTAGCAATCTCGTACCATCGCACCACCAGAGGTCATCGATGGAGTTGCGCAAAGGTGGTACTCATATGCAGCTTGCAGGATCTCTGATGTATGGACTCCTACTACTCGTCCAATGTCTCCTTCAACGTCCGGCTGCTTAGAAAGCAATCATGAGCGAACCCAGACACAAATCTGGGAATTTGTTCGCTGATGAAACAGAGAATATGAAGAGGCATTGCCAGGGAGTAATTGCGCATCACGACAATCGCTGTGCGGAGTTGAAAGAAGAGTAGTAGTAAGAATGATCATTCTGGGCGACTAGTGTCCCTTCCGCCACCCGATGCGCTGCTGCATCTCAGAGACGAGGAACAGCAGACTCTTTTCGCGGTTGGCAAGCTTCGTTGCTTGGGAGAGGTGATCGGTGAGGAATTTAAGGAGATTTTTGACGGAGGACCACGTGTTGGAAATCATCAGGCATGCGGACTTCGAGCCCTTGGCCAGTGACGGTAACTGGTATGGTGTTCTTGATGATCCTGGTGTTTCAGAGGATTCGGAAGTTATTGGCATATTGATCAACTCCAAAAGCTCGAGAATTTCGACCCCCAAAAACAGCGACGGAGCCAACACTCAGGGGAAAGATTCTCTGGCTTCTACATCTACACTCAACCTCCCGTATGATCAGGACGCTAGCACTGACCAGAAAAAGCCTCCGGTTTCTAGGGCTGGGGCAGAGTCTCTTCTCCTACCACAAAGTCAGCGGCCCAGCAACAACCATGGGAGTCAATCACTTCAGGCAAATCTGCATTTCGGACCTTCGGCTGGTCATACTCAATGACTTGGATCTTGGAGACGGTCTCGTTCGTGTCTCCATCGAGATGTGCGCGGAGCATCTACACCATCCGGACCGCTGGGCGCGAGGAGCTACCCACGAGGACATAGGTGGATGTCTCTGTTTGCGAATTCTCTACAAGAGCTCAAACCGAACCCCATCCATAAATACTCCTCAGTCTAAAGGCAAGTTAGATGCATATCGCGCAAACTCATTTGTTGACATCCTACTACATGGCGCAAGTGAGCTCTCGCCAGCACGCCTCGGCGACTTGTGAAAGGCGGAAAAAGAGGTGTTCCTCAACTGGAAATATTTATCGATGGAGGGCAAACCGATATAAATAGCCCGATGGACGGAAAGTCAACATAGTTGTGTGCATCCAGTCCAACGGAGGGGGAAGCTAAGTGCGCGGGCTCTGTTTACAGACTTTCCACGCTGCCGTTATTTGATAAGATTGGACATAAACTACGGACAGTTGCAGAGATGGAAGCTGGGTTAAAGCAATCGCCGGGTGCTTGCCCTGTGGTCTGAAGAGGGTCATTGACCTGGGTAATGGGAACATGTACGCAGTTTAGTTGCGATAAAGAAGAATCACAACGGCAATAATTGAATCATTCGACGCCATATTGTCGCTTGAAACAAATGAAGATTTGAAGTTGGATATGCAGGACATCGAAGGTCTCTGAACAAAAAGGGGCTGTGACAGCGTACACTTGAACTCTTCGAAATCTTTCGCTATGGCCTACCTCATCAGCCATCCACCTAAAGTCGTTAGGTAGGATGTCGCGAATCAACCAACAAAGAGTTACATTTGTCCGTTGAACATTAAGTGTTCTTTGTTGTCACAGAGTATTGAAACCACAGCTAGGATTCAGCACCCTTTCAAAGAACCCTACATCGCTCTATCTCCATACCAACAATGACTTGTACCGAATCCTCCTATTTAAGTGAGCCAGGCCATATTTCAACCACACTCCGTACCCTTCGGCAATAAAACTACATGAGTGCCGTATTGGAAAAGGCTATAAATAGTAATTTGTTTGGTCAAATCCGTGGAAAGGGTCTATTAGTCGGCCGCCGGGTATCCTGTACTCCTTGCAGCCCACGCCCGGTTTATTCAAATCTACAGCATCTCCGATAAACAAGAATGACTCGCGGGACGAGAAGACGTTCGGTGAGACAGATGAACAAGCACGAAGCCAAGGACCACTTGGACAAGTAGGCCCTAGCAGCCCCTAAGTGTGCTGTCATCTACTCACCATTCACACCAACTGCAGGCTCTGGTCCGATGGAAATTACTCTGATATCACAGTAAAGTGGCGGAAGAAATCCTGGAATCTACACAAGGCCATTCTCTCGAAATGCCGATTCTTTGAAGCAGCTTTCAGGAACCCTCCAAACGTAAGTGATGCATCATTTCGACCAGCCGCCCCCAGCTGAAACACCTGTTCTGCCGTCCGACGTAGTGCTATAACACGAAATAGAAGAAGACGTTGAAATTCGAGGATGAAGAGGATGAAGAGGCTATTGGCGTCCTCCTCCATTACATCTACTTCATGAAATATCCCACCGTCGATCCCCCGGCCGAAACAACCGACAACGAAGGACCTTCTCCCGAAACGCATAACCCCATGAATACTAGACTGTCCACTAGGAACAGACACAGTCAACGAACAGGGCGGCGCAGCGTCTATGACGCCTCCAACGACGAAACAAGCCACGAATTCTCCCCCAACTGGACCGAGATCCAGGCACGCCGCCAGTACAACCGCAAGAACCCGCTCTTCCACGCTAAGGTCTACGCCCTGGCCGAAAAGTACGGCGTGCCCTCTTTGAAAGCACTGGCGGCGGACAACTTCCGTCATGAGCTGCAGAAGCACTACGACAACGAGCGGTTCATTGAGTGTCTGGGGGAGGTGCTTGGGGGCTCGCTGCCGCACGACACAGGGCTGCGGAGGACCGTGGCTTCCGTGCTGGACATGAATATGGAATTAATGCATGATGCAAAAGTGCAGGAGGTCATCGAGAAGACGGGGTCGGCGATGGATATATTGGTGCTTATGGCGGGTCGCCGGGAGAGACACCCGCGAAACATGCTGGATAGGGACAAGATTTCGAACCTGTCGCTAGAGCGTGATAGCCCATTTGATAGCTAAGCCCATACGTATTACGAGTACGAGTAGACATGATTGTATTGCGAGATGGCTTGCAATTTGAGAAAAAGAGAACGCATTATTTTCCACCATCCTCTCCCTAACCCATCATCCGTTGCGCCATGAAATCAAAGCTCCTGCCCGTATGTCGGTCTGAACAAATGTTCGGGACACTAAGTCTCATAAGAGATCAAACTCCAGGCACAGGATCCATCCTTGCTTCCAGCCGTTCCCTTTCATCTAATCCTTCTGTATCCAACTCCTAGAGGCATATTCGATTCTACTCAGAGAAGTAAAGAAAATTGGTGGGATACAGGGCCTCATTGGAGGGCTCATTCGACTCATTGGGAGATTCCTCCTTACCACGCGGAGACTCCTTCACAGTATCGTTCAACGAACTGTTATCGCCTCGAGCCTTCTTTCTGTTCTTCGTCGCTTCTTTCAAGATGTGGTTCTTGATAAGGTTGACGCCTTGGTTATTCTTCTTACCCTGCGACAAAGAAACAGAGTCAGCAAGGATGCAGCACGCCCGCGCTGTTCTCGGAATCTTTATGTACCTTGAGCTCATGGAATGGGTTGTTGGCGACTCGCAAGACCCAACCATTGCCAGCGTGGAGAAGCGACTTCACAAGTTGTTTCGAATGCTAGACAGACAGGGGGAGCATCAGCAAGGCTAGTAGCAGAATTGATGGAGAGGAGAGAAGAAGCAGAAGAAGATCGGGATGGAGAAAAGATATCGACGGTGTCACAGGAAGTTTAAAGTGAAGCAGCTAACCTTGAGCGAGTAACAGATCCAGGCAATCCGAACCCTTAAGGTGTTGTAGGACTCCTATGCCCCATCTGTAACACACCAATGCGGGATTTGGGTATTACCTTGCTGAGACTGTATTGCAGCGTCCTGTCTGTTGGTCAATCGAAATGTGCATAAAATGGAGGCATCATGTACTCACCAACAAGTCCCAGCTGAGAAGCTCAACGATTTGATCGTTGAGGTCTCGCCCCAGAATCTTTCTATGCTGCTCCTCCAACGTGTGAGGAATCGCAGCGAAATCCTCTGGAAGTGGACGCATATCCTTCGCCTGGTTGACCTTGATAGACTTATCCTTCACAGCCAATGCAACCCGCTCCCTAACAGCAGGCTGTGATATTTGCAGCCATTCGAGAATATCGGACCAGTCAAAAATAGCGTCGAAAATCTGCTTGACATAGGCCTTGGAATCTTCATCACTTTGCGGGAATGTATTGTCCGTCTCGGGAGTGGAGCAGGCCTCTGCTGGCTTCTGGTAGAACTCCGCCATGCGAAGACGCTTCTTGTCGGCATCGGACTTGCTCGAAAAGTACCCTGTGAATTTTCCCGTGGGTGCGAGATGGGAATCTCCGACGAGATCTCGGTCTTCGCGGACTTGCGCCTTCTTATATTGTCGGGGCTTCACATGCCGCCGTCCCGGCTCTGGTAGGCTCTTATCAGTGGCTGGGTGATCGCCTTTGTGGGCTAGCAGCTGCCCGTTGAAGGTGGACGTGGACGAGGTGGCGCAACTTCGCGTCGAGGTTCGTTGCCGTTTGTTAGCTGCAGCAAGCTGGTTCAAGATTTGGGCAGAAGCTGGCTCTGTTACAGCGTTGAGGGGCTGATTGAAATGACTGTCTGCTATCTGTTGTGCGGGCGACTCAGAAGACCTGTGATTGAATAAGTCATCAGATAGAAGAAGCCCATCGATCTGCATATGCTATATACTCACGAGTAAATCGGTAGGCGTGGCCGAGACTGGGCTTCCCTCTCAGTGGGTGTCTCGCCTTTCGATGCAAACGGAAAACTATAGTCGTTCCCCGTAGACCACATCGAGACTGGAAACGCAGAGTGAGATTGATTTTGCATGTAGGAAAATCCAAGGCAAGCAGGAGGTGCTGGAAAGATTGCTCGATTGCCGTAGTTAAAGCGCGTATTCAAAGGCGCGTTCGTAAAGTGCTGTTGCACTTGAGTCCCAGGAAAAGGATACAGCCACTGCGGCGTGCTTGAGGCAGCCTGGAAGGTCACTGGCAGATCGCTTGAGCGACTGGTTTTCTGAAGAACCAGGTCACTGGGATCAACAGTTTTCTCATCCATGTTTGTTGCGAGGAATCCGTTGCAGCGGTGGGAGATATTAGGACAAATGGAGGATAAGGGGGATAGAAAGAGGTCAAGAAAAGAAAGACAGAGAATCAACCCGTCGAATTAGCTGGTGTTGATATGTGGGAGAAACTAGGTTGTTGTTGTGAGAAATTTCAGAGCCGGTTAGTGGACGGAAGAGGAAGAAATAGGGGAGTGGTCGGGGACGGTTTAAGTACCCGTCTTGACAGCCCGCTAAACTTGAACAGAGCCGCCAGTAAAAGTCTCTATCACTTTCAACAGGCTCTGAAGGTCAGCACACAAGAGAATGAGTCAGAGGCCAGAGGGGGAAGTTATAGAATTTCAAATAAACAGTCTTGGTGAGGCACAACCCGAGGCCAAATGTGGCACCCGGTGCCTGTTTACGTCCTGGCGCTTGGTTTACGACGGCAACAAAGTGAGAAGTGAAAACCGCGGGGTGACGAGCAGGTTGCTTAATAGCCAGGGGCTCGCGAGGAGAAGCAAATGTAGATGTGGCATAACCCTGGGACGTGCTTCGGGGGGCTTCCAGCCAGCCACTCCCTGAGCAACTAGGCAGCTGACATGTGAGTGACTTTCAGAGTACTTCAACAGGAGCAGCCTTACTTAGTGTCATCTGCTACGTCGCTTACCTCGTGCAAGTACTGACCTATAAATGCCCACAGGTGAGGTTGGATCAAGCGTTGAACTAGTTTCAAGGTGAGCCGCCCGCTACGTCACTACGCAAACACCACCCATGAGCTGCACCCAGTCTAGGAGCTTACCTGAAGATATGACTGTCCCAGCCATCCGGATTTGGTAGTTGTTTTTGTGTGATCGATGTGATAGGATGATTCACCTCGATGTCGACCTCGTGACTACTGATAACGGCTGTTCCGCTATCTGGAGATGATCTTGCAAACACTGAAAAGCAAAGAAATGTCAACTAGAACAGGATCTCTAGTGCCAAGATATTGCACCATAGATCTGGACCCTTGTAGAAGCTGTCCGCGGCAGCATACCCGATTCCCGGATGGAAAGGAACGGCAGGGGTGTCAGCTAGCTGCGGCTTGGCTGAACCTCCCGCAACACCTCCGAAGCTGGATTGGTCCGTGCCAGGTATGTTTCAGGATGGCAGAGAGGGTAGTTCACTTTCAAGAAAACGAGAAAAAAGGTGAAGGCAATTTGAAGCTCAGATGGAATAAAGGCCGTGTCGGTTTGCATCGGGCCGTTTCCTCCACATCAACCCACAGCCCTCCACCACGATTCGTCGCCCCACGATGATGGCGGGACTAGCAGGGTCAAGATGAGTGAAAGTGATGGATCCCATGGACTCCCATCCGATACAGGCGTTTGGGGACGAAGCGTGAGATCCTGGGAGGGGGTGATGGCATGGAAGCTGAGTAGCAAATCGGCATGACCAGAACCGGACATGTCACTCGAATCTCCAGCCTACCCCGGTCGGCGATTTGCAGATCCTTGCATCTGACAAGCTCCTTTCCGGCCAACCCCAGATGAAGAGGCTGCAGGCGGGGTCATGGGGGGTTGGTTGGGGGTGCATGGGTACAAGCCCTCGTACCGTACACCGACCACTTGCTCCTTCTCCCCGCGTGACACCATTCCTCGGTGGGGACGTTTAGCTTCGCCTACGGGGCACGGTAGACCGAGGAGTTCTTTCCGCCCAAGCTCATTGCAGCGCTTGATCGGCTTGCTGCGGGTCCTGTGGCTTGCTAAGCTGCTCCTGCCTCGCTGCAGAGGGTGGATCGGCAGTTTCTGCGCGGCTCCGGATGTGGATGGGTGGGGTCCCCGCCGGTTTGCCCGACGTCGGTGGACGCCACTTTCATCAAGCTTGCAGCGCTGCACCTGGGACGTTCCTTGCCCAACCAAACTCAATGCCGCCTTGGCCATCCATGGCTTTGACGTGGTTTGACCGGGGGGGGCCCGAGGCGGAGATGATCGTTGCTACGTTGTATCCGGTCCGGTCTTGAAAATCATCACCAGTCCCACTTCCTTGCCTCCCTGCATGACGCTGCTGTGCTCATTTTCTTTTTCTTTTTCTGCCCTTTTCTTCTTCTTCTTCCCTTTCGTGACACCCCACGTCCGACGTCGACCTTGGAGTAACACGACCTTCGGCTTCCAAGTGTAACGGCAACGCGCCTACGGTTGCACGCGCAGGAGTTCAAGTTCCCTCGCGCCTCGACTTCTATTTTTCTTTCTCCTCCCACAGCATCTCGCGATTTCGGGCAGCAATGGAGAAAGAAGTCGGCGCCAGCACGCCCCCAGGCGGCGGCAGCAGCGTCCATTCCGCCGACCCGACATGTCCACCGCATACCACCGAGCGCAAGCTGCTGTTCCGCATCGACATGCGCGTCGTGCCCTGGCTGTCAATCATGTATGTCATGGCCTTTCTCGGTACCGTATTCCTCCTTCCTGGCGATTGAATCGCAGCAACTCATTATAGACAGATCGCGTCAATATCGCCAATGCCAATGTCCTGGGCCTGTCGGAGGAGCTAGGCCTCGTAGGCAACCAGTACAATGTTGCTCTCGTCATCTTTTTCGTGCCCTATTGCCTCTTCGAGATCCCCTCCAATGTCCTGCTTAAGCGCTTCAAACCCCACATCTGGCTATCCGGCAACATGTTGGCATTTGGTTTCGTCACCATGATGATGGGTCTCGTGCAGAATTACAGCGGCTTACTGGCTTGTCGTTTCTTCCTGGGTGTTTTTGAGACCGGCATGTTTCCGGGAGGTATGCTCCACCAACTTTTCTGTCGGCTCATTACGACGGATATCTCGGATGCTGACGCGCATGACTGAACTAGCATTCTATCTCATTGGCATGTGGTACCGTCGCGACGAAGCTCAAAAGCGATACTCCTTCTTTTTCAATAGCACCACCCTGGCCGGTGCTTTTGGCGGCCTTCTTGCTGCCGCCATTGGTCAAATGGACGGCTTACGAGGCTACATGGGCTGGCGTTGGATATTCATTGTTGAGGGCGGCCTGACAGTTTTCATCAGCTTCTTCTTCTTCTTTCTCCTGCCAGACTTCCCCGAGGAAGTCAAGTGGCTCAACGAGGAGGAGAAAACGTATGTCACGGCTCGACTTCGCGCTGACCAGGGCAAAGCCGTGCAAAACCGCAACATCACCGTGAGGGATGTAATGAACATCTTCAAAGACTATAAAGTCATTGTTGGTGGATTCATGTACTTTGGTCTCATTGTGCCTGCTTACAGCTACGCCTACTTCGCGCCAGGCATCATCCGCGGCTACGGCTACAATCCCATCGACACACAGCTCTTTAGTGTGCCGCCTTGGGCTGTGGCGTTCGTATTTTCCATGTGCATAGCCACCATTTCGGACAAGGTGCAGCACCGCTTTGGTTTTGCCGTCTTTTGTATCTGCGTGTCCATAGCAGGCCTGGCCACTCTTGTCAACGTTCACGACAACACGACCCTCCAGTACGTCATGCTGTTCCTTGTTACCTCAGGCACCTATACGGCCATGCCCATTATCGTGTGCTGGTTCAACATGAATCTTGGTGGCCACCACCGCCGGTCTGTGGGTTCCGCATGGCAAGTTGGCTTCGGCAACACGGGCGGCATCATTGCGACGTTCGCTTTTCAGCAGCGTGACGCACCTCAATACCTGCCAGGCTATAGCATATGCCTTTCTTTTGCGGCCCTTGCGATGGTGTCGTGCGTCGTCTACCTTTTCGCTTGCCACAGGGCAAATGTGAACAAGGATAAGGATCGAGGTAGCGACACGGCGCTTACAGAGGACGAAAAGGCTGAGTTAGGTGATTTGTCTCCTGACTACCGGTATTTACTATAGTGTAACGGCTAGATCGGATTCCAACTTGTCACGAGCCGTGACAAGTAACACCCGAAGGATACCCCACCGTCACATGTAGATTAGATATGGGACCAACAATCACACTCTCAGAGAGCGGTTCCTCGCACGCGTGGTCCCAACTTTAGGAAATTTATATAGATAGAGAGGATTCTACGTTTACTGGCTAGAAGACTCACCAGCCATCAATATTACCTGGTTACCACAATCTACTTGTTTATTACCAGACGTTACATCAAGTTTTCAGTCTTGCTCAGTTTAATGTGCTCATCGCCTGCCTTCCTAAAAGACGCGTACCCGGTAGCCTTTAATAGCTGGCACCCGACCTGGCCATTATATGCATTATCAATCAGTATACTATTATCCGATATTTGCCAGGCCAAAAGCGTTTGGATACCTCACAAGTCCTATTATCTCCTGTGCGTCTATATATCCGCCTATTGAATGCACTGCCGGGATATTTTGACATGAAATTACCGGCTCACTGAATCAGAACAGGTGGCACTTTCGCAAGCTTGGGACGACGACACAGGGGAACAGAAATTACCGCCACTAACGTCAAGGCGCTCGTTATCCGACACAATCTCTCTCTCCCTTTCGATACGTTCGTTAAAAGAACCAGAACCTTAGCCGCCTGGCTTGGTATGAGCGGTTCCCACCGACTAAAGAACACCAACGAGCGAAATTATCGGGTGAGAATGATGTCTGAGGTCCAAAATCGCGCCAACTACTGGCATTCAGGGGCCGCGATGATGAGATGCGACGCATGGAGTTGAACGACCTTATTTAACGCCTTGCAATTACCCACCCGACCTAGGCCGTACAAAATGCTGCTGTAAGGTAATGGATAGTGGCCACTCGCAAATGCTGTCTGGATAGGATCAAGCGCGGCGGCCATGTTGCCTTGCCAGTAAACTGATAAAAATCGACTGGAGTGATTGTGATTTTAAAGAGAATACCAGGGCGTCGTATAGTAACAATCCTGAAGGGCGACGTTGTTCAGACAGCGATGTTCGATTCTAGCCGCGAAAGATGAGCAGGCAGTGAGGACTTTGCCACGTCATTGTAGATCAACCCAAATTTTACAGAGTGTGAAGGTAGAGCCTCAGCCGCAGATTCACGTGATGCCTATCACGAGCCGTGACGAATAACAATCGCAGAACACTCTACTGTGATATGCAGATGAGACATAGGATCGACGGCCCTACTTCCAGGAGCAATCCTCGCCTGGGACCGCCAGTCAAGATTGGCTAGGCGGTCCAGACTTTTATAGTTCCTATACCAATAATCCTAACTTTAGGATAATTGTATAAGTTCGGACCACAGAAGAAGTGATGCTATGGCCGCCGCTGGACCGAATCAAATGGCACTGGAGACTCATTCTGCACTTCCTAAAGAGGAGCTTCGAGGTCCGACGCCATTTGCATTTAGCCTGTCGGATAGCTGATGTGGCTATGGTGAGGCGAATTCTGAACTTAACAAGGGATGATCTCCGAAAAGGAAACCATCGGGCCAGACGCCGTTGCATTATGCTACCGCTGTGGGAAGTGCCCTGGCATGCATGGCTCTACCTAAGGCTACTACGGTAGGCCTTCTGCAAGACCATCGAAGCAGGACTGTACTGCACAAGCTGGACACACAAATATCTTGCTGTCTGAGAGGTCGGAAGATAAATCCTAACAGCCCTGATGATGAAAGAGATACACCATGTCATGTTGCATGCCGATCGGGTCAGTTGAGCACGGTAGCTTTCCAGCTCGAGAGCAAAGTCGGCGTTCATGCGAAGAATTACGCCGGCGAAACTGCTCTTCAAACCGCTCGGAATAATAACTACAACGACGTTGTCGACCTCATCAACCCCATTACTATCACAACATCTCCCCGGGGCCGGTGAAGGACAATGCTGCATTTGGCGATAGAAAAGAGAAAGCACGGCATCCTGGGTTCGCTTCTCGATAGTGTTGGTGACTTCGATTTTCCAGGACCCGTTCTTTCAGCAGTATTATTACTAGCTGCCGATAATGGAAACATCCGGGCCTGTGAGATACTTCTCGATCGTGGTGCTAACACGGAAAGCAACGGAGATACTGAGCTCACACCACTACACCTCAAGTCAATGTCCGGCCATAGAGAGCCCGTCGGACTCCTATTAGACCGAGACGCCACTATCGAGGCCTAGTCTCATCAACTTCGCACACCTTACTCAATGTCTCTCGACACGGCAATACTGGAGTCATCGAGATGCTTCTTGCCAAGAAGTGCGACTTGCGGGCAAAGGACCGAAGCGGCGACACAGCGCTCAGTCCTGCATGGTACTCGAGTAGCACCCAATGCGTTTCTCTGATTCTGGACCAAGAACCGGAAACGAGTAGAAGATTATTAGCAGCAACGGCAACTACCATAGTTATGCGAATTGGCGACTTCCAAACAGGGAAGTACCTACTGATGGTGGCAGGAGATACACCAGAAATTACAAAGCAATCCCTACTCATCATACAAAACGCGAGCCAGCGAGATGACTACGAAATGGCGAAGTCGATAATACCGAAGGGAGCAAATATCAATGCTAAAAATGACAGCTGAAGAACGCTACGAAGTATGGCTATTGAAGTCTAATATTCAAACCGAATCAGGTACGGTTCTCTCAAATGCTCGTAAGATAGCGGCAGCCTGGAGGGTCGCGGTCCACCAAGGAGACGACGGTTTGATTCGACTGATACTGAACACATGCTAATTGGATACTGAAATGCCCTGCCATGGCGGGAGGACGGCGTTTTGAACGGCGGTCCTGTTTGAGCAGCCGCACATTGCGTTTCTATTAATGAAGCTTTGCGCAAGCGTCAACCACGGGAGAGGGATGGAATCGCGTTGCACATTGCGGCAGAAAGTGACCAGGATAAAGTAGTAGGAATGCTTCTTGAACATGGAACAGACGTGTACTGCGAGGACAACAATGGTGGCACTCCGCTGAACTGCGCAACGCAAACTCATGCGAAGAGCACCGCCAAGGTCTTCCTTGATGCGGGTGCAAACCCGAATGCTGGTAGTGGATATGGCAAGCCATTGCTCCAGGCTGTGACCCATGAAGACAAACAAGTAGTCTAGGGACTTCTAGATGCAGGAGCTGGTATCACACAGGAGGATGAACACGGTGGCACGGCTCTTGAACGCGTCTTCCGGCATTCAAAACCAGAACTAATTTCCATTCTCGAGCGGAAAGGCGCCGACATCAAGACAATTTCCGTCCAGGCCCTAAATGAAGCCATCCCGACTCGGAATTGGGGGGGGGGGGGTTGAGCTACATTTGGTCGACTTCTTGTTACACAACGGGGTACATGTCAATCGCCATGATTCAAATGGTCGAACACCTCTGATTGTAGACAGCGGCTACGGTGATACCGAACAGTTGAGAACTTGTTGAAAGTTGGTACAGACCCGAAACTCCGAGATCTATATGGATATCCTCCGTTATATCATGCAACCATGGGCAGACCGCCAACTGTGGCTACGCTGCGAAAGGCAGGTACCGATATCACAGTCCAACACCACAATGGATTTTGGGCCATTGATTGAATCGTTGACCAGGACGAGTGGGAAAGCAACAAGACCATCCTTGATACTATACTTGGAAAAAATCCGGATATCAACCGCAAGCCTCGCAAGCTGCCACTGCTGTACTCGGCCATCGCGCGGGGGCTGAACGCTTATAGTACAGCGGCTTATCGAGGCAGGCATAGACCTAGCCGCCAAAACCGATGGGTTGCAGCCTAAGAACGCAGCAGACTGGGACGAGTCAATGAGTCGTTGCCGGGCTCAGAAGATTATCAGTGATTTGTTAACTCAGCATGGTGTGCGACCTACTCCAATGCCAGCGTCGTAACGATGAGAACCACAAGATAATCCGTGAGAGCCGTACACATTCATAATTCCTAGTCCACACACTAAAATACAAATAACAGATGTAAAATCATACGGACGAAAATACAAAATGAATCACAGTGGACCTCTGGACTATACATGGCTATTAAATATGCCAGCACGCTAGCAAAGAACAACCTCTCCCCAATGTCTTGGTTCGCTCATTCATGTATTTTAATAGACCGTTCGGTTCTTCTCCACTTGACCATTCTTGTAGTTGTGTTCCCTGTAGCGGTCACGGACCTCATGGAATGCTGCCGTGATGGCGTGCAGGACACTGTAACAACCAGATTAGCGATCACGACCGGCAAGATTGCATTTGTCGCAAGTAACGCACGTGCTAATAATGGCCAAGATAAAGGTGCCCCAGGGTAGGTTGCAGCTGTCGTCATCCGAATTCGACCCATTCCCGAACAAGCCTGAAACGCCCTCGGCATTATAACAGTGCCTTGGACCGGCATTGCCACCATTCGGGCGAGTAAGAACGGCTACTGCAATGAAGGCTCCCACAAAGAGCAAATCCAGCAAGACCCAAAGCCAGCGGAGCCATCTGGGCCCGCCACGCTTGAGAAGCAGCTGCATCAGCATCGCTACAAGCGTGTACAAGACAGCAGCCGCGAGTATGCCCTCAACGGCACCATAAGCATCATTGACACCGCGCCGGGTCTTGATGGCGTTGACCAGCCGGTAGACCCTGTGAAATCGAGCGGAGAAGATTCCGAGAGAAACAGCTGCGGATACGAATTGTAGAACGCGCGTTAGGCGGAGAAACCATCGATAGAGGCTGGAATGCTTCAGCTTGTTGGGAACCCAGCGGGTCAGTAAGCCCGTTTCGTGGCCATTGTCATATTCGGTACGGCCCGTAGGACCTGTGCCTGCGGCGGTGCCATAGTCATTGGGGTAATTGTTGTGGTTATCCATAATACTCAGGGCTCGACGAGAACTGATCAGACAGATGGTTTGCTGGGACAGGCAAAAACTATTGTGGTTTGGCTAGATGAAATTTGTGATTTGCCGGATCACGGGCGACAATATATAGATTCTCTAACGTCAGTATCGCCGCAAACATCGCATACTTAGATATTGCGTACATGATGCTTAAAGGCAGTATTCCATAGAAGATGTCATCTTGACAAGGGTCAAATCGCAGAGCATAGCAGCTCATTACATGGTTCCGTCGTCATCGGGGCCGCCAGAATTACCGCCGCGCGAGCAAGGCCAACGTCACAGGAGAAAAAGCTACAGCCATAAAACCGATTTCACTGGGCCACGACATGCGATATGCCATCATGATGATCCGTTTTGGAGCCTCGCTTGGCTTCATAACCTATATGGCTGGTGCTGTGGCTTGCCTTGGGCTCATGCGGTCATTAATGACGGAGGCTTGTCTTGATGCGCCGTGGATGAGTTGCGTTCCACCAAAATACCGGACGAGCGTCATGTGTTTATGACTCCAACATCCCCACTCGGCCGGACGAAACACTCCACAACCTTGCTGCAACGTCTAGCCTAGGGCCCGCCTTGCCGCTCTCCGTACGTACTGCCGGATTGCTTGGCAGGTATCTACTATGGTATCCGGCATAAATTTTGTTAGCTCGCCCCACCG